>OY723396.1:26333025-26450525 GCA_963210295.1 Ophion ellenae | reverse complement strand
TTACACGAATAACAAAGAAAAACTAATATGTTGAGATAACGCATCATTTTCTTTGACTTTCTTCTATTTTATTTTCTATCGATTCGATATTCGCTTCTCTATCGACAAGTACCACAAAGTTAGTTCATATTGAATATAGACTCAACGATAATTTAGTAGGGTATAATAATTTAGGTTGACTGGTAATTTTTCATGACATTTCATGACTTTTTCAGGGTCGAGTGTAATTTCATGACATTTAAGATTTTTCATGACTTTTCAGGTCGGTAGACACCCGGTCCACATTGATAAAAACGTTCATCAAATTTAAGGGAGGAGACACCTTTAGGCAACGAAAAAGTTGCAGATTTTCATGATTTTTTTTTTAGAGGAAAGATTTCTTCACTATTTTTTAGACTTAGGGTATGTCTTATTAATACTTTCGGTTGTTACATGGTATTTATACAAATTATTAATCTTTAAAAATGGCGATGGTAGAGCACGGTCTTCTAAACGGGTTACGGCGGATGTTGTCAGACGGCGTGACACGTAGCGTCGACGGTATTAATCTGAAAGGAAAGACACGAAGATTTTTCTTTCATTAACACTCATAGGCAGAATCTGAACCATGAAAAAGTCAGAAATATTGCAAATCGATTAAATGGTGCGCTTTGAAACAAAAAGATTGAATTTTCCGAAAAAAATGGCTACAGTCTGCAATAAAAATAGTTTTCTTTTAATTTTTAAAAACATTTAGCTTCATATTTTCGACAATAAAGTTAGAAAGATTTATACCAAATTTAATCAGAATCGGTTGATTAGTATTTAAGCTATACGTCACGCCAGTTTTGAAAATGCAGTTTAGAAGACCGTGCCATACCTCAGCTATTTTTTAAGGATTAATAAGAAAAAAAAATATCATGTAACAGCCAAAAGTATTAATAAAACATACCCTAAGTCTCAAAAATCCCGAAGAAAAATTTCCATTAAAAAAAATCCTGAAACCAGCAAACCTACCTTAAAAGAAAAATCGCAATAATAATACATTTCTTTTTCTAGAACGTAGAATTAATTGCAATTTTCATAAAGAAAAAAAAACATCCTTCAAAGAAATTCCCAGTCGTTACAAATTTTTTTAATCAATCGAATCAGTTTAATTTGTTTATCTCAATCGACCTTCGGCTCGACAAAATTATTGGCAGAATTGGCAGTTCTATGAATGAATAAATAATGGAACGAATGAATATGAATATACTTATTTGTTTGTATTTGAAAAACTATATATCAATAATATCACAATATTAAGACCAACAATATTTTTGTCGGGCCAGCATCAAACCTCCCGAGAGCCTAGCGAAAACAGACGTCTCGGTATTTCGTAATCATTCAATAATTTCCGTTTCCCTCGTGTATTACGAATTCATCTGGAACACATTTACTTTCCATAAACCGGGGCCCGAGGCCAGGTGTGTTCGATTAGAAAATCGCGAACAGCAATCAGCAGCACGTATATTATCAACTTGGTGAATTATCTTGGCCGTTCTCTCGTGGCTGGATGCTTGGGAAATAAACGTGACTGCGTATAGCTACAAACACTCTTAGTATCACCTATTGCTGCGTCTATATGAACACTATTATAATTATTTTCGTTAAAAAAATTACGAAGATAAATAAATTTAACGAATCGGACACGCAACTTGATGTTTGGTCCTTGAGGGCCCTACAGAAGGATGTACCTTACCATAATCTATACAAATAAAATAATATGTCCTGAGTGATTCATCAACGCCGAGTTAAAACCGCTGAAGCTAATTACATGAAATTTGGACACTCGGATGCTTTTGTGGCGTAAGCACCCACTAAGAAAGGATTTTTCGAAATTCAACCCTTAAGAGGAGAAAGAGACTGGCAAAGTTTGTATGTAGAATGAAAAAATCAGAAGTTTAACTTGAAACTTAGTATTAAAGCTTTTCAACACAATAAATAAAATACGTATTTTAGCGTTTTTAGAAATTCACCCCCTAAATGAAAGGAGGTGGCAAAGTATGTACGGAAAATTTAAAAAATTTGGTCGGCTTTACTTGAAATTTGGTATTCGTGCTTCTTGACACGATTAATGAAACACGTATTTCAGCGTTTTTATAAATTCAACCCCTAAGGAGAGAAAGAGGGGGGCAAAATATGTATGGAAATTAAAAAAAATCTGGTTGGATTTACTTGAAATTTGGTATTCGTGCTTCTTGACACAATTAATGAAACACGTATTTTAGCGTTTTTATAAATTCAACACTTAAGGGGAGAAAGAGGGTGGCGAAGTTTGTATGTAAAATAAAAAAAATCAAAAGATTAACTTGAAACTTAGTATTAAAGCTTTTCAACACAATTAATAAAACACGTATTTTAGCGTTTTTAGAAATTCACCCCCTAAACGAAAGGAGGTGGCAAAGTATATACGGAAAATTAAAAAAATCTTGTCAGATTTACTTGCAATTTGGTATTCATGCTTCTTGACACAATTAATGAAACGCGTATTTCAGCGTTTTTAGAAATTCAACCCTTAAGGGGTGAAAGAGGGTGGCAAAGTTTGTATGGAAATTAAAAAAAAATCAGAAGATTTACTTGAAACTTAGTATGAAGGCTTTTCAACACAATTAATGAAACTCGTATTTTAGCGTTTTTGGAAATTCACCCCTTAAACGAAAGGGGGTGGCAAAGTTTGTACGGAAAATTAAAAAAATCGGGTCAAATTTACTTGAAACTGTGTATTACTGCTCCCAGACTAAATTAATGAAACTTCAGCGTTTTTGGAAATTCAATCCTTAAGGGGAAAAGGGGGTAGCAAAGTTTGTATGGTAATATAAATAGCCGTTCAGATTTACTTGACACTTAGTATTAATGCTCTTCAACACAATTCTACGTGTTACTTATGGGGTCTTCTCACTTTAGACGCTAAAAAAGGCTATTTTGATTAATTTTTCTGATATGTTTATATTATAGATATTTATATGAAGTTCTTACACTTGATAAGTACACTTCAGAAATACATTTAACGTTTTTTAAAATGTATTTATGTAACCCAAACTAATTTTAAACGCGTTTCTCTCGACACAACGTTTTTCGACGGCTTTTCGATAAAATCTTCGAGACTACTGTACCGATCCTTATGAAATTTGAACCACATATTCTTTACAACTATAGCTACAGCGCAGATCAAGGATTTATTTAAATTTTGATATTGACAATTTTTAGCCGAAAGCGGTGAAAAAACACGTTTTTTTTGTTTTTTCGAAAAATGTCCGCTATTTTGTTATCTTTGCATATATCAAAAACCGTATGATATGCGCTATAGCTATTAACATACTGAACCTAAAAGCGTTTGATTTTTTTGTCTCGGATGGTCCACCCCCGAGATTTCATCAACAGCGCAGATCGACAATTTTTTTAGGACATTTTTTCAACTTCCATTTTCGTCTATAAATAGTGACTTAAATAAATACATTTAAAAAATGTATGTATTTCAAAAGTGTATTTATTAAATGTAACAACTTTTATATCAATATCTATAATATAAACCTATAAAAAAAATTCATGAAAATAGCCTTTTTTAGCGTCTAAAGTGAGAACACCCCTTGATGAAACATTTCAGGATCACATTTGATTAAGGAGCATTCAACTAGTAGAACTAGTGGAAAGCTACTATCAGTATATAACTATAATAAAAGTGTGTTTATAACGATATATTGAAATGCCTGAAATTCTATTGAAATTTCAGAGTCCGTACGCGTGCACGACTTGTAAAACGTGCGGTGGCTGCCGTCTTCGACCCTGTCCGATTTGCAACGGGAGCAAAAAATCACCGGTTCGCAATGACTTCATGAAGGAATTTTACTACCTCAGATGCATGAATTGCGACGAGGTGGGACTGGTCCGTTGTCAGTATTGCTGAGTCTGGAACTTTCCGCGTCCCCTCAAATTTGCGCGAGCTGGAAAGCGGGAAAAAAAAAGACGAAGAACAACGGATGAATCGAAGAAGAGAGGGGGTCGAGAGAAAAAGGGAGCAGCGAAGGAAGGAAAGCAGGAAAATGGTGAGACGAGACATCGAGAAAAGGCGAGGAACGAAGGGACAATCCAATAGCCCTCTTCCTTCATTTTTCCAAGACGGAATCTCCGATAATAAAAACGGACGAGGTGACACGAAAAAAACGACCAACAAAACGCGCCTCTTCGTCGTAATAACTTAGGCTCTATTCTGAGTTAAGGTGCTACACGACTACAAAAATAAATTTACAAACAATATGAAATGTAATAAAAATAAGAACAAACATATTAGAAGAAATCTGAAAAACGATCGATCGGGTATGGGCGATTTTTGGAAAACTCTTTCAATCGATTGACGTCGTATCGATAAATGTGAAATACGAGGACTATTAGTTTTCACAGGAAGCGAGGGGGTCTCGACCAATACTCAAATGGATGATTTATCGCACTTGCGTCGATTCGACCTGTTGGAGGTTTGAGAAAAATTGATGACATCGAGTAGGTTTAAGGAAAAGTGCAATTGCCAAGCTTTGCATTCATGTGTACATTTATATATGCTATGACATTTACACATAAACATAAACCCACACACATATATACACAAAAACACATCCGTACACACACACGCGCAAACGTTTATATATATATAAATATATATATATATTGATAAATAAAGTCATCGAAGGTTTTGTAAACAATTGAACATTTCGAATAATTATCGTGCCACGTGCTTTATTTTTTCTTTCCTTTCCTCCTCATTCCCGCTGTTATTCGTACAACTCTTAGGATTAAAGAGCTATGTCTAGTTCTAACAGTTGAAACAAAGTTTTTTTTTTTTAATATCGTAAAGATAAATTTCTCCAAAAATTAGGCATTTAAAAAAGTATCAGCTGAAGAACACTCTGTTAATTTTTTTGAGTGAAAATACTTTAAATTAATATACATGATATTAATTATCATATGTATTATTAATATACAAATGATATTAAATTAATAACATTAATCAGTGTAGAACATAGTTTAATTTAATTTAGAAAACTTCTTTTGCTGTGAGCAATGCCCGTCCGAACCAGATTATCTAATATCGATTAATCAAACAGATTTAGTTCGTATATTATTTCATCCTGTAATTAATCAAGGGAATTTCCGAAATATAAAAATTAAAAAAAAGGCGCGTGTTCAAAGTGAGTCTTGATTTTTGCGAAAAATGTGGGCATTTTGCGTTCATCAAATCGAAAGTATTCATCAAAAAAAATAAAATCCTTCTAAAAATACTATATTTGTATATCTAGAAAAAGCCGTAAAAATTTCGGACAGATCGATGCAGGAGTTTTGGAGATTTTTTGCTAGCCGACTTTGAAAACGCACTTTCGAGAAAAAAGCGTTTAACGCTTTGCGGCATAGTGTAACACTGGTGTTACACCTAATTCAATTCAGAGTTTGGCGATTCAAAAGTGTTTTTCAATTAAATATGGCGGTTGTAAATGCGTTTCAAGGTTCCTAGGACTTCAATGACGACTAAAACATAACTATTCAATTTTTTTTTTCCACGTCGTGGGTGTCATCAATAACGCAAGTGCAAAAAAAACGAACTTTTTACATCATAAATCTGATAACGACTAATCTAGCAGGTAAACCATAATCAAAAAATAAGCAAAAACTTGGTTTTTCATCGACTGAATACGAACCCGAAGTCCAAACTGTCAAATTGAAAATGGCGGATCCAATATGACGGCTGTACATGGCAAAAACTATAGGATTTTTCCCAAATTGGATGATCTATTTTTTTGGGAGGGGGCTTATTTCATGTAACACCGACCCCGAAAACCCCCGAGTACAAAATTTCAAGCCAATTCAAGCACGTGAAGAAAAACGAATGATTCAAAGGGTTAAAGTTTCGAATGACGCTCCCAGCGTTCCGACGGGCGTCAACATACCGGCCTATAAATCTATCGATTTTGATCCGATAAGCATGGAATTTTCATGAAACATTTATAAGATGATGTACCGTCAAAATATCTTGGTTTTGACATAAGTGATTTTTCCACTTTTACAACTAGGCATAGCAACTTATGCGAACGTGAGACACGGCAAGAAACCGTAGAATACTTTTTCTTGGGGCACCTTGGCCTTCATTCGAAAGCTCGTTGGAATTCAGATTAAAATATGAGTAAAAATTGAAGATGGAATAACGAGAAAATGCGAGATAAAGAGATCATAAAATGTAGGCTTAAGAGGGGGTTAAAGTTGGCCAGACGAGTACAACGTATTCAACGTTCGCAGGTAAGTGAAAAGGAAAATCAAAATTTGGATGATTAAAGATACCTGGATTTAGATAGAACGTAGGGTGAAAAAGAGAGGCTAGGGATGTCGGTAAAATAGTTTTGAATTCACAACGAGCGAAGGATTAATGGAGGGTGGCTGAGAGGCATAAAACCGAAAGATTTGGGAGGGTTAGAAAGGGGCTAATATTCAGACCAAAAACCGGGTGGAATGTACCTGTGAAAGGGTCAAAAAGAGACAAAGAATTCGTGAATCAATCAAAATTACCTGATCTTTCCATTTAGCAGTCAAGTTAATTGCTTTTTTTCGAACAAATTATCGGAAATTTCGAAGACAGTTTGTGATTCTACTTCGAGGAGAAGAGTTCACGATTTTTTTTTTTTTTTTTATCGAGATATAACACAAAGTGCAACTATTTCATGGCATTGAAAATGTAATCAGACTTTTCGGGTAATAAAAAAACAGGTACATGTAAATATCGTACACAAAAAATACACATTGTTGCAATTTGCAATTCGTTAATATCTCGTACCGTTAAAACTTTATCGACGAAAAACGAAAAACATCCCGATTTTTAAGGTTAGGTTTCACCCCTTAAAAACGTTTTCCCGCCGATAAAAAAGAATACGTGTCTGTTGGTTTTTGATACTCTTCCACATAAAAAAATTTCAACAAAATCGGAGGACACCAAAGTGATGTTTCTTGTAAGTCGGAGCCCTGTACCCAGCCTACCTCAACAAACATATACAGTTTTGAAAGCATTTTCAACGCTAAAAAGGAGAAAAATTGCGTTTCCGTAATTCATATTTACAAAGAAAAGTTGTCAAAGCGAAAACTCATTGCACAATTCAATTTGAAGCTTCTACCAATTGGGTTAAAACTGGTCGAGCTCCGTGGTGGAGTTCCACACAATTTGATAAAACGGGCCTGGCATCGTTTTAAACTTGATTGTTGAATGAATTTCGTCGTCGTCCAAGGCACGAGGCGTTTTAATGAAGTATCGGCACGGGGAGAACCGCAAAGGTTGCTGAAATTAAGGTTGTTACGGGGCCAGGTTAAAATGCTACCCTCGAGCTGAAATTTTTGCTGGACGTATATAACCCCTTTGCTGAACATCCTGTGCAGTTTGGGTACGATCCTCGGTACCGTTTTTTAGAGAAAAAAAAGTCGGAAACTCGACCCACTTCGTGGACTAACCTCATTACGCTTATGGAAACCTCCCGATAATTTTTCAGAATATTTTTTATATCTGCTAAAAAAATGCTACCACGGAGCTGAAAAAATAGGTACGTTCAACTAATTATCGGATTAGCCCTTGGCACCGTGAAGTGACCATTCACATTATCGTTATAAAATTATTGATGTTTTAAATCGCGAATTTGTGCAAAAATCAAGCACGCGAAATATTAGGTTGTTCGAACTTGGCAACGTCGTAGACGGCACAAATGCTATCTACCTTATCCACATTCGGTAATTATGCCCGGCGACCTCAAACTACTTAGTCAGGATGATTATCGAGGAATATTATTTGTTCCTATTCTCTTAATTAGTAATAATAACCTAATATTCAATTGAGATCTGTGTTCAGAAATTATAAGTTTCTAAAAATTCCTAGGAAAAGACAAAATACGGTCGAAATTTTTTCGAACTAATTAAAACATAATTTAAACATAATTTTTATTTATAATATTGGTAATTTATTGAAGCTTTTTATTTCTTTCGATTATAGACAGCTTTAATACACACTTTTCCTTTCCATCAAGCGAATTTTTCACTCGAACCGATATTTATCGTAACGGCTCCTCGAGCCGATTTTGAGGTTGTGAACGGGGCTGGGGGGAACGGTTAATATTGTTTACAACGTTGCCGATTCGTCGCGCGTTAATTAATCGACAAAAATTACACAAAATTATTGTACAAAGTTATAAAAATATTTAATGTAATCAGCGAATGTTCTGAAATGCGTGATTTTATAAATTGTTTTTAAAAAGATTGTTCGAAAACGTACGTTTTGTATGACGATTATTTTATGAACAATAGTTGGTAATGGTCAATCGGCCGCATGCATACGCATAAGGCGCTTCCCTCGTACTCTATCTGAAACGACTAGACCCCACAACAACTTTAAGGGAGATAGCTTCAGGCGGGGAAAAAATTTGGTGATTTTCATGATTTTTTTTTTTCAAAATAATGATTTCTCCATCATTTTTGAGACTTAGGGTATATTTTATTACTACTTTTGGCTGCAGCATGGTATTTTTTATTATTAATCTTTAAAAATGGCGTAAGCATCGCATGGTCTTTTTTGAATTAATCTTTAAACGTGGCGAAGATATAGCACAGAGCTAAACTGCATTTTCGATACTGGCGTGACGTATAGCTAAAAAAATAATTGATCGATTCTGATGAAATTTAGTATAAATCTTTCTAACCTTATTGTCTAGATTATGAACCTAAATATTATTGAAAAAAAGTATTTTTCATCGCAAAATATAGCCATTTTTTTCCAAATATTCCATCTTTTCGTTTGAAAGCGTACCATTTCATCGATTTCCAACATTTCTCACTTTTTCTTGGTTCATATTCTGCGTATGAGTGTTAATGAAAGAAAAATCTCCGTCGGTTTTTTCTCAGATTAACCCTACCGACGCCACGTGTCACGCCGTCTGACAACATCCGCCGCAACCCGTTTGGAATACCGTGCCATACCTCCGCAATTTTTAAAGATTAATGAAAAATTTTTAAGTACCGTGTGACAGCCAAAAGTAGTAATTAAACATATCCTAAGCAGCATTTCCTACATCGTTGCAATATATTTGTCGTTATTGCCGATATCGCTAAGCGCGTACAAATACGAATAAATCATTACATGCGCATTTATTTACTTGAATGCGTAAAACGATATGTATACAAATCCATAAGCGAATATATAAATCAATATATGAATTCTCTTATGAAATAGTTTGCATATATTTTTGAAGTTCTCCAGGAAATTCTGGTCTCCAGATAGACGTCATAGGTCCGATGACGTCCGAAACGACGGAAATACATTGCTGGGCCCGGTGGACGAAGCAAATACTATTGCGAATGAAGCTTTCGAAAAAGTGAGGAAACTTCATGCGCACGCCGACCGTCCGTCAGTGAGTTGAATTCATGCTTTTCGCAATATATAACATTTCGCCATTGTCTCTGACTGTCATCTATAAGCTTGATTATATTCGTCGCGGGACGAATTTAATACGCATGGAGGTTTCCTCCGACACAAACTACCCACGATCATATAGACCATTTTATTGCCGCAATATTTGCAAAATTGGAGTAAAGAAACTACGCATGACTAATTAAATGAACGACTTATGACTAATTTCTTTACTCATTTATTTAGTATTTTTAAGATAATTTTCGAATTTATTTATTCATTTGCTGATTTATTTGTTTATTTATTTACTTATCTATCGATGCAACTATACAGGGTGTCCTGTTATGAATGGATAATCCTGCAACTGTCCATAGGTCAGATAATGTCCTACTATATGCGGGAATTTCAGTTCAGTAAAAGTCCCACGGTTTTCGAAATGAAAATCATCTGCTTTTGGTTTTTCGCATGCTATTTCTATCAATAATAATTTTTTATCCGTTTTTTTTCAATACTCTCGGTTATTTGCTTTATCTAGAAAAGTCGTCTTTTTAACCTTAAATGTTAAGGAAACTATATGAAAAAAGAACTTATGCAGAATTTTCATACAAACCAATAGGAACATCTGACTTTGATAGCCTGCTGTCAAATCGATAGCCTGATTGAAAAATATATTTACATGTATTCAATGAAATTCGGGTTAAAATTCCGAACTTTGAATGCTCTGACGGTTTAAAATTCCGAATTTTAATATTCCGAAATTCAAGATGGGGCCGGGCTGAAATTCCGAACTTTGAATGATTAGAACGCTCAAAACTCCGAAAGATCATAACTCCGAAGAATTTTACACGAAAGACAAAAACTTCGAAAATCTGAACACCGTCAAAATAATTCGGCTATGGAAGTTTTAAAAGTTTCAAAATTTTCAATAAATCGTCGAATTATTTCAAGATTTTTTTTATTAAGAAGTGATTTTGCATCAATTTTGAAATTTGTCTAGGCAATGTTTTACGTTCTACATCATTTAGATTCAACTGTGTAGACTTTCTCCGGCGTGATCTTGACATTGGGCCAGGTTGAAATTCCGAATTTTAATGTTCCGAAATTCAAGATGGGGCCGGGTTTAAATGCCGAACTTTGAATGGTCAGAACGCTCGAAACTCCGAAAGAATAGTACCCTGAAATATCAAAACTCCGTAACAATTTTACACGAAAGACCAAAAGTCCGAAAATCTTAACACCGTCAAAATAATTCGGCTACGGAAGTTTTAAAAGTTTCAAAATGTTTAAGTCCCTAATTTTAATGATCCGAAATGACAAGGTTCGTCAAGATCATGCCAGCGAAAGTCTACACAGTTGACTGTAAATGATGTAGAACGTATAACATTGTCTAGACAAATTACAAAAATGACGTAAAATCACTTGTTAATAAAACAAAATACTTAAAATAATTCGTCGATCTATTGAAAATTTTGAAACTTTTAAAACTTCCATAGCCGAATTATTTGGACATTGTCCAGATTATCGAAATTTTGGTCTTTCGTGTAAAATTCTTTCGGAGTTTTGATCTTTTGGGGTAGTATTTTTTCGGATTTTAAAGCGTTATGATCATTCAAAGTTCGGAATTTCAACCCGGCCCCATAATTGTAGCTCACGAGCAGTCGCCGGTAAAAATATTGCACTCGCGGTCGACCTTAAGGGGCCTACAATATTGGAGAACATTTTCACAAGGCCCGTAGAGGTTAGACGTTGATTTATACCCCACGGAATGGCCCATACACGGGAAGGGCGTACATACGTCTTTCGATATTTTTATACGAGGATACTCGTCAAGGGTATACCACTTCCCGTGGTGGTGGGGGTGGGGGAATTCTCCCTATCGCCCTTGTACGTCTTGGTCTCGTCCCGCATCGTTACGCCATCAGTTAGCATACTTTCAAGGCCCTTTATCACATTATAAAGTCCTGGAATTGACGAAGTTATATAGTTACGAGTTGCCTGGAAGAGATGCGGATAATCATATCCATGAGGGACCTTGCAATAAATCGCTTATTTCTCATCGCTTTTTCGTCAAACGTGAAAATATCGAGGTCGAGACCTCACTCGCCAAGCGGTTATGAATTCACAGAACGCTGATTTTTTATTTATTTTTTCGTAATTTCCTTCCGATTGCCCCCGGCTATTTCGTGCCGAGGACGAGCATCGATATGATTTTTCACAAGGTAGACGGCCTCGGCTCGTAGTGGCACGTCAAACGAATTTCTACAAACTTAACTTTCAACGAAAAGGTTTTTTACTTTTGTTGTAAAAGCCTTTTCGTCACAGTATTTTTTTCAAAGTATTATTTATCAAAATTCTACGTTTTCTTTTTGGAAATTTTCGTCATTCGAAGGGCCTAACAGTGCAAAAAGATTAATCAGATATGAAATTGAAAAATTCCGCCTTTGTTTAGTGAGGATACACTGCCGTTTTTTTTTTCGACCAAAGGCCGTTTTTTTGCAAATATAGAAATTATTTTTGAAAATTGGCTGCCGTGAAAGTGATTGCTCATTGCTCGGTAAGCGTTGTCAAAGAGAGAGGGAGAAAAAGAGAGAGAGAGACAGAGACAGAGAGAGAGAGGTCATATCCGCCGACAAACAAGCCGTTGACCCCCCAAGAGCTTGCAGAAAATACGGAAGCACGAGCGCGTGGAATAGAAACCAAATGGAAGGTAAACACTAAGGTACATTTGTAGATTGGACAGCGAGGAGCGAATTCTCTTCCGCGTTAATTACTTATTCGGCAAAGCTTCCCGCTCTCCCTACAAATGACACACGGGACGTCAAAAGAATTGATGTCGGTCACTCGAGAACTGTTTGCCGAAGGTAATCCGGTTTGATTGAAACGCTCGCGGGCTTGTTGACAACGCGGTTGCCACTATACAACGCTCGCCCCGAACCATCTAACGGGCGATCTGTACCTGCACGTGCGACGTGTACATTCGGTATTATTGCTGAGTAATGCCCTCATAAATCTGCGGAGTTAATTGTGCATGGAATGAAGCGTAAATAGCTGTAGCAGTACATCGTACCCTTCAGCCTCGATTGAGGGGAGAGGAAAATTGCTGATTTTCATGATTTGTTTTTTAAGGAAATATTTCGCCATTATTTTTCAGACTTAGGGTATGTTTTATTACTACTTTTGGCTGCTCCATGGTATTTTTTCGAATTTATTAATCTTTAAAAATAGCGGAGGTATGGCACGGTCTTCTAAACGGGTTGCGGCGGATGTTGTCAGACGGCGTGACACGTAGCGTCGGCGGGATTCATCTGAAAAAAATACAACGAAGATTTTTCCTTCATTAACACTCATACGTAGAACATGAACCAAAAAAAAGTGAGAAATGTTAGAAATCGATGAAATTGTACGCTTTGAAACAAAAAGATTGAATTTTCCGAAAAACTGGCTACATTTTGCAATAAAACAAAAAGTACTTTTTTCATTTTTGAGAACATATAGGTTCATGTTTTGGATAATTAGGTTAGAAGGATTTATACCAAATTTAATCAGAATCGGACGATTAGTTTTGTAGCTATACGTCACGCCAGTTTTGAAAAGCGCTGAGCCTTTCACGCTGCGCAGTTCGCCGCGGGCAGCAGCTGATCCTGAGGCGCGATGCTGCCATAGGCGCAGCGCTTCCCCCGCCAACACCACACCAGTCGGTACGCTCCGCCCACTTTCAGACTATACGTCTGTACTGCTGAGCCCTTGCGTGATTGAGTGTTGTTTTCGCTATTATCGTACTCGACGGTACTTGAAGTCCAACTAAAATGTACTTACGCGTCCACTGAGGCTGTGAAAGGTCTGAGTAGGGGTAAAAGTATTGCAAAGTTAAAGATATAGCTTAAAAAGAAACACGATTTAATTGTTCACATCCACATGCATGAGGCTTGAAGCTTCATTAACTTTTAGCAACTCTAAAAATGACTGGTGGATTTTTTTCCCCTCGTATGTACTATGCTCGCAGGCAAAATTTTTTTTTCCCAACAAAATATTTCTTCGTACAGTAAGCAAGGGTGGAAATAATCCACTTTATAAATACTTTCAGGACAGGTGATCTCAATCAATATTATAAATGGTAGTGAAATTTGCATCGTTGGAGTGCAACGGAAATATTTTATTCCTTATAGCCCAATTTTTTTTTGGGCACGTTGAACCTCAAAAAATGGCTGTAACATTTTTAACGATCCTCACTAGGGATCCATAACCTATATCTGCAAAAAAAGAGTTTAAAGAGCGATACAAATAAAGTAATGCAAAAATAAACGAGAATTTTCGTTGAATTCCAACGATGCAAACTTCAATGTCTGTATTACAATGATTACTGCTGGAGAAGCATCAAAACGATTTCTTTCTAACCCTAAACAGGTGTTAAGTAGGCGCCAGGAAATGTAAAAAATCCAGGAGGATACTCATTTATATTAAGCGACAAATTAATTCTTTAAATGGGGCTGATTTGACTGCACCCTCACGCCAATTATATAGGTAATTTATAGTATGTATACAGATTAATAAAAATTGTATCCTGCCCTCTTTTATACGTGGGGTCGAGCTATTGTAACCGTAAAACCTGTCATACACGTCGTCGAATCAAAGCAAGCCATTATACGATACTGTGGCAAGCTCGCCTCGTGGCATAAGAGCGCTGTAGATATCGATCATATTCAAAGCATTTCCTCGAGAGACCAAAGAGAGTGAAAAGCGTTAAAAAAGCTTCATCGCTTCTACTCACGAACGGAGCACGAGCCATGCAATTTTCTATTCTCGGACTCAGGTACGTATACAGGCTCTCCACGGAAAGACGATCAGTCTCACAAAGCCTCGCAATTTCTTATTCGGCTTTTATCCCGTCAGTTTGTGAAATTTACAAACAGTCGTGAGCTGTGATTTCCGAAATTTGGGGAGAAGCACCATTTCCCTACCAAAAGTGAGTTTCGCCGAGAATTTTGTGTACTTTGCGATGAGATTAAAATTTAAAAAAATATCAACCACATTGAAGATGCTAAAAACAATAATTTCCGGTAATAATAATGCAAAAAAGTTATAAATAATTTGGTAGGATGACCTACTTTTTTTATGTTACAAAATAAATTCGTATATTTTTCTGAATAGGTATGAATTTCTTTAATTCTCTTTTTATTTTAATTTTAATTTTTTTAATTAAAAAAATGAATGAAGAGTCACAAATGTTCAATAGTTTTCGGAGCAATGTTCCATATTAAATGCAATAAATGTCCGGGGTATTGAACGAACGGTGTCATAGGTACAGCCTCCGAAAAATTCCAAAAACGGGATTTTCGAAATAGAGAGAAAATTCTTTAAAAAATCACACGTATTCAGAAAAATATCATAATTCATTTAATGTCGCAACTAATCAAGTTTACCGGAGATTTTTTTAACAAATTTTTATTTGAACAATTTATTCATAAATTTTTGGCATTCTTATTATTCAAAACCAATGTTCTAGGCACCTTCAATACGGTTGATTTTTTTAGATTTTGATGTGATCGCAAAGTACTCAAAATTCTCACCAAAACTCACTTTTGGTAGGGAATGTACGGGCAATACTTCCGTAAGTGATATTCCTTGTAAGCCCTTAAAATTGTATGCTTTTATGATCTTCATGTCATCTACAAGATGCTAATAATTATTTTACACATTACATTTGAATATTTTGGGTTATATTATTTTTACAAAACATGACAGAAATCATGGTTTTCAAAAAGGTTGCCTATAATTGGATATCCGATACAAGGGCCCAAACTCCTTTTTTCTTATATCTGATCTTAGAGGACTATTTTTACATAAAATAAAACAAAACGTTTATTGCTTTAACTTTGTAATTATGATCAAACAATCAGTCTTTACGACTTAATCTTTGATTGGGTAGGAACATTTTGGTACAAACGGATATCCAATATTAGACTCGATTAAGTATCCGATATTAAGCTTTGCCATGGCCGAATATGAACAGTAATGTTTTTGTACATATTGCTTTTTTGCGAACATTATATATTTATTAAGTAAAATAAGTGCTTTAGTTTATAAAAAATAACGAAAACATAAATAATTTAAAGTTGCCTCAATAAACACAACACTTTTTAAAACAACAAACATTATTTTACGCCGGCGAAAAGTAACATCAGTTCACTGTTGTGCCATTTTTGTTGCTGGCAACCAAAAGTTTTGCAGTGACATCTTACGACTTTATTAGTGTATACAATAAAAAAAGATGGCGCTATAGGAATACTCGAGACAGTCGACTATTCGAAATTAAAGCAGTCATCCTGTGTGAAGGCTCTTTTTTCGCTTTTTTGAAAAAAAAAAAAAATTGGCGAACGAACAACTGCGAACTTTTCACCACATATTTATTCATATTTTAAGCACACTTTACAATTTTCTCGGCCCGCAATCGTCGCTCGTTGCTGAAGTACACGGCAACTCAGCCACTCATCTTCAAAAAAAGTTATTTGCCGTGACCACGATTGCGGGTGTTCAGCTTTTTAAAAACAAAAAAATCAAACGGCATTTTAATCTGTGAAGTATGAACTAGTTTTTGACCGAGGGTTATTAAAAAATATTAAAAGGTACATTTTTGGCATATTGTTGAACATTTTGTCGTGAATTTTGGTGTTTTTCACGACTTCTTCGACATGAAAAACAAAAATGGCTTTACGAATCAGAATTATCCTAGTTTGCATAGTGTCTACATGAGTACTGAATAAGTCATTCAAATTTCAAAGAAATTCGTTCCATAGATTTCGAGATATCGTTGTCACCAGTTTGACAAACGCAGTTTTGAGAAAAACGCTTTTAAAGATTCAAATACGATTGTCACCAATAAAATTTTGACTCACCCTTAATCTGCTATGCCTGGTCCATTAAGTGAACCTTCAGTGTCCTCTGAAAAATCCTGCAAAGCCTGCAAATTGCTCCCTGGCATCAGTTTTCGATTTTTTAACCAGTCACACGGGATGACTGCCAGTAACTATCCGAAATATGGTCATCAATCAATAACAAATAAGTATTTCTAACAAATCAATAACAAACAAGTATTTCTAAAAAAATCCCTCGCAATCCCTCGCACAAAAAATGGCAACTGAAACCTCGGACGATCGAATAAAGTTTATTACTCGAGGAATAATGGTTTACGAAATTATGGAAGAAATAAACAATTACGGGCTCCAAAACTGATAAGGCTGGCAGAAAATGTGTACAATTTTGCAAAAGTAGTATTTAAAAAAGTGAGATAAAATAAAAATAAAAATGAACAAATTAAAAATCGAATAAATCAAGCTGCAGGGCTTCGGCAATTTCAATGGAATGGCTCGTGTTGCTCAGCGGTTTATAACGACTGGTGAAATAACACATTTTTCTGAAAGTAAAAAATTCGCGCACTGTCACGCTGGAAAATATATTCGCAAGTGACGGGTGATTTGAATAATTATTTTCGGTGCTCCCTCGATCTACATTCCCGTGATCTCCTTCGACAAAAGAGGGTTACTTCGTTGCGTGATCCCACACTAAACGTAATTTATACACCGGGACACATTTAATCGTGGTGTGGCGTGACACTCTACGCGACACTGTAATATTGACGGCTGTTAACGCCCCACCGTTATCGTGATCGACACGCGATATCAAATACATTGTTTCTTAACTTTACATCAGACCGGCACGATTCAATCCTGGAGACTCAAATAAGGCTTCTTTCCACTTGGCAGGAACGACGGAATTTTTCAGAAAAAAAAAGTCGCACACCATTTTCGAATTGGCTTGACAAACATGCTGCAAACTTTTCTTGCTTATTCTTACAAGGAAAGGTTGCGAGGTCAATCTCTCCGATTTCAATGAAATTTGGCACGCTTGTAGAATGGGTAAAAATAGGCGACACGTATTTTTTTATATCTGCGGAAGCCGATTTTTAAGGGTTGAAACGCACCCTCGAAAATTGGGGTGGTTTTCGTTTTTCGTCGATAACGTTTTAACAGTACGAGATATGAAAAAATTTCAAATTGCAACAATGTTTATTTTTTTCGTGTACTATACATTCGAGATGAGAACGTTATTGACAAAAAACGAAAAACACCCCCATGTTCGAGGGTGCGTTTCACCCCTTAAAAATGGTGTTCCGCAGATATAAAAAAATACGTGTCGCGTATTTTTACCCATTCGACGAGCTTGCCAAATTTCATCGAAATAGGAGAGATTGACCTCGCAACCATTCGTCGTTAGTGAAAATTAAATGAGGCAGCATCACGAACCGATTAATGATCATGTAGAAAGACTTCTTAGAGTGTTGCTCACAGCGAGTATTTTTCTTGCCCCACACCAACTGCACGTCCACCATTCACAAGGAACATCGCTTATTTATGATTTTTTTTTTTGAGGAAAGATTTCGTTACTGTTCTCGAGACTTAGGGTAAGTTTTATTACTATTTTTGGGTGTGACATGGTAATTTTTAAAGGTGATAAATCTATAAAAATAGCGGAGGGATTGCGCGGTCTTAATACTGCATTTTCGAAACTGGCGTGACGTGTAGCTAATAAACTAATCGACCGATTCTGATGAAATTTGGTATAAATCTTTTTCACCTTATGGTCTAGAATATGAACCTAAACTGGCCTGACAATTCTCATAATTCGACCGCTGTTGACTCTCCGTCGATTTTTTAAGGTTGTGTGAGGTCTAGCCGTCGGGAGTAAAGTACGAGGGGAGCACCCTATGCTTATGTATAGGGCCGATTGACCGTTAGCAACTGCTAGCTATAAAATACTCGTCATATTAAACGTACGTTTTGGAACCATTTTTTTACACCCATTTATAAAAATACGCATTTTTGAACGTTCGATGACTGCTTAAATATTTTCCATACATGATGTAATCATTATCTATAATATTTTCTCTCTTAATTAAGAGAGAATATATTATAGAATATTTTCGCGCGTTAATTAACGCGAATTAACGCGTCACCATTCTCGCATTAATTAATGCGAGACGAATTAGCAACGTCCTAAATCGTGGTATGTGATAATGCTTAGGTTGGCAGAAGTGTCGCCGAGTTAGAGACATATGCACCCCGTACATCACCTCAAAATCGGCCCAAGGAGCTGTCAACAATAAATATCGGTTCGAGTAAAAAATTCCCTCGCTGGAAAAGAAAAGTATGCATTGAAGCTGCCTGTAATCTTAAAGAATGAAAAACTTTAATAAATTACCGGTATTAGAAAAAATTATGTTTGAAAAAAAAATCGACTGTTTCTTGTCTTTTCCTAGGACTTTTCAGAAACTTATTATTTCTGAACATAGATCTCACATGAATATTCAGTAATTATCACTAATTAAGAGAATAAGAACAAATAATATTCACCGCTAATCATCCTGACTAAGTAGCTTGAGGTCCCCGGGCATAATTACCGAATGTGGATTAGGTAGGTCGCATTTGTACCGTCTACGACGTTGCCATGTTTGCATAGCCTAATAGTTTGGGCGCTTCATCTTCGCATAAATTCGCGATTACAAACATCAATAATTTTATAACGTTCATGTGAATCCTCATTTTCACGACGCCATGGGATAGTTCGATAATCACTTGAATCACACCTATTTTTTCAGCTCCGTGATGGCATTTTTTCAGCAGATATAAAAAATCCGAATTTTTTTTCTAAAAAACGGTACTGTGGATCGTACCCAAACTTTAGCTCAGGGGTGGCATTTTAACGCGGCCCTATAATAACCTTAAGGGTTCTTCTCACTTTAGACGCTAAAAAAGGCTATTTTCATAATTTTTTTTATAGGTTTATATTGTAGATATTGATGTAAAATTTGTTACACTTAACAAATACACTTTCGGAATACATTTTTAAAGAAAATTATTTATTCAACTCACTATTTATAGACGAAAATGGTAATTCAAAAAAATGTCCTAAAAAAATTGTACGTCTGCGCTGTTGATGAAATATCGGAGATGGATCATCCGAAACAAAAAAATCAAACGGTTTTAGATTCAGTATGTTAACGGATATAGCGCATATCATGCGATTTTTGATACATGCAAAAATAACAAAATGGCGCACGTTTTCGAAAAAAAAAAAAAAAAACGTGTTTCTTTGACCGTTTTTTTGGCAAAAAAAGTAAACATCATAATTTAAAAAAGTCCATGTTATACGGTATAGCTATAGTTGTAAAAAATGTGTGGTTAAAATTTCATAAGGATCGGTTCAGTAGTTCCGAAGATTTTATCAACAAGCCGTCCAAAAATGTTGGTTCGGGAAAAAACGCGTTTAAAGTTTGTTTGGGTTACATAAATACATAATTTAAAAAAAAATGTATTTCGAAAGTGTATTTATTAAGTGTAACAACTTTTAATATCAATATCTATAATATATATACCTATCGAAAATGCATGCAAATAGCCCTGTTTGGGGCGGTCTAAAGTGAGAAGACGCCTTAAAAAAACACGAAGTTGTTGCGTGATTGAGAGCGTAAAAGAAATTTTGCACCGCAGGTATGACTTCGAGGAGATTGCCCGCGATGATGTCAGTCGCAGGCGCTGGTGCGCGCAGCTTATATTACGCAAACATTGATTGAGAGGCACATAAATCCCCGTATGGAAGCACATCATATTCCTATGCCTGCCTCAATAATCATGGATGGATGGAACACGTGTCCTATGCCTCGATACAGCTGAGGTTACGGTGTGGATTTTTTTCTCTCGAGAATATATATTTTTCAGCTCGTGTTACGTAAGACGATAGGATCTACTTTTCGGTGTTGGCCCCGAGCTAGTTCGAAATATAAGCGGCTACATCTAGAGGCCCGAAAAAAGTGGCCAAATTCCGATGTTTTTCTGAGAAATGGCGGGTGAAAAAGAAACGCATTTTTTAACACAAAGGAACGTATATTGAGAGCCTCGAAAAAAACACAGAAAAACATGGCCGCCGGCAGATGATGAAATTTTTTCGCGGCGTTCGGCGGTGGACACTCTCCAGCCTGAACGGGCCATCCGAAATCTAAAAACCAAACGGGTTATTCAAGTTAACAATAAATGCGAGTCGTTGACGATCGTCGATTTTCAAAATCTTTTTTTTCAACAACGTGGCGACGTATTGAAACTCGAGCATACAAAATCTATTGACAAAGTCGTCATTTTTACTTAACTATTAAACAACCAAGATTGATTTCGAAAAAGTGAGATCGTCAACGACCTTTAAATGTTTCTCATCGTATCTCCTGTGAATTTGGAAACAATCCATCGAGTGGTTCTCGAGATATCGTGTCCACTGACTTTGCAAACAGTTTTTAGAGAAAAAAGCGTTTAAAGTTTGAAGTATGGTGCTGCTACCACTCCATCTAAAAGGTGATACTATGGAATCAAAATATTTTTGGAAAATGCTATTTTTTGGCCTACCTAGGTAGATGTAGCTGTATAACTTATACGTCGATTTTTTTAGACAATTCGTTGGCCCCTTAATGCGCGATTTATTTGCCACGGTAGGATTCGTGTTGGAAAGTGATTCACGTATTATTACACGAATTAGTCACCATTCGAACGTAGTTGGTAGCATAAACACGAAAGAGCAAAGTTTTGGCTGCCCTTTTCTTTTCTCTCTCTTTTTTTCTCTCTCTCTCTCTCTTTCCCTCTCTCTCTCTCTCTCTCTCTCTCTCTCTCTCTCTCTCTCTCTCTCTCTCTCTTTCTCTCTCTCGCCCCCTTTAGAGGTATGCGCACTCTGCGCAGCTTTCGTCCCATTGTTTACGTATGCAACAAGTTAAATCGATATTCCCGGCCACCCCGACCACACAGCCACCACTGCTAACCGTCAAGACCACCTGCCCTGTGATCTGCCAGTCCCTACGACCAAACGAGCTCTTCTTCGCGCAACCTTGAAACGAACCTCCACGAGTGTGGTGAATCCTCCGGATAAGGGTCAAAGGGGTAACACTGAGCACCTATATATATTTTAACGAGATGCTACTAATCAACATCCAAATTTGGGATTTTTTTCAAAATCGCACTTTCAAACTTCGAAGAATTTTTTATTCTAGAAAAAGAGGGTATTATGAACGCGATTAGATAATTTAATGGAGCGCGAATGATTAACCCTCCCTTGACACACTGGGTCATTTTGACCCGGACGAATTTGAAATGAAATGCTCACTTTCCGAAAATTGAAAGTTTTCAATAATTTTTTACAATAATTCAATTTTATACTTTCCGAATTTTAATTGTGCTGATATATTAGGAACTGTTTAAAGTGTATCCGGATTTTTTTTATTAAGGGCAGGTGAATGAAGTACTATCCGGGTCAAATTGACCCAGTGTGCCAAAGCCGTGGCCAGTACGTGTATCAAAAAAGGGTTATAATCAAGATAAAGTTTGTTTATTTTTTTGCCTTCGAAAATTGTGATTTTATTCGTTGCCTTGATGATTGGATGACAGGGGTAATAATGAATTTATTTACAAAGCCATAGTCGCCAAAAAAACGTATTTGCAGTTCGAATAAATGTTTTTTATTCAAATTCCATAAATCATGCATTTGGAGAAAAAATCTTGTATAAATAAAAAATTTAACTCTTTCACTTAATATGAAAAGTGTTGCGATAATTTATATGAGGCAGTCTCGCTAATGGCGCAATTTTCGTTCCAGCTCATCCAAATAGAAATTCATCGCTTCAAATTCCCTTTCATTTTGCACAAATAAATGATGAAAATAAATGTATTCTGCTTATTTCAGTAGGCTATCGCTTCGCGAAAATTCATTTTTTATTTATAACGTCAGTGCAATGTTAAGTGCACAGTTATTTGAATGTACTTACAGTACATACTCTAAAACATTAAACGTGTTTATATAGGGTCGTTTTCCCGATTGGCCAAATATTTCAATCGCTCTGGCGTGAATATTGCAAAGGGTAAATATTTTCACAGCATGCACAATTTCCACAACGTGGGAGCGAACACTGTTATTCTTTTATTTGCACATTGGGTGAACATAACTCATAAAATAGTCATCTTTACGCACAAAGGCATTTCATTATTCAAATTCTATGGAAACATTCCAATTTTGCTCTCGTACGGTCACCATTTATTTCTTCCCAACTGTGCGAACATGTTCCTCCCTTAGAAAATATTCTTCAATTTTCACCACCCTCTGCCACGGTGCTTCCATCGGTCTCGAATAACGAGACCAAATGTGGGTCAAATGGGAGATGTAAAAAAAGTGCGTGGGAAAAATGAAATACCCCGAAACATCCCCCTTATGGATCTCCATTTTCTCTGGGACTTGTCCCTGGGAATTCCATCAATGCGAGCATTTTGTCGAGTCGAATATAGGACAAATTCTCGAGAATCGTTTCTCGACGACCCCAGATGACACCGCAGAAATGACACTCGTCTTCGAACTTTCGTATCCCTGATACTGAATAATATGATACGTGTACCAAATGAAATTCCGATTTTTTATTTCTACACCTTCATTTATTTCATTTATACCAAATATTTATATATATATTCATATTTATACATAATATTTCCTTTATACCAAATGAAATTCCGTTTTTTATTCATACATACATTTTATGTATACAACGTAAACGTATTTGATACTAATAAAATCATTATGTTTGTAATTTATGTTGACCCCAATCTGAAATTGGTCGATCGATACTCGTTTTCGTGCTTATTTATTTATTTTTTTGTTAATTCATTAATTCGAGTAGACACTTAGGAATTATTAAGGCCTATATACCTTTGG
The DNA here is from genome assembly GCA_963210295.1 of Ophion ellenae. Taxonomy (NCBI): domain Eukaryota; kingdom Metazoa; phylum Arthropoda; class Insecta; order Hymenoptera; family Ichneumonidae; genus Ophion; species Ophion ellenae. Next base: position 26,427,298 of record OY723396.1, on the reverse strand, counting down.
ATGGTCGGAAAACAAGACGTTTTTGGATTTTTTTTGTTGAATACTAATCAAGCCATGTAAATGAGGTTTGGAGGGTTTATTTTAAATATCTGTAGGTACTCAGATAAATTCTTAATTTTCCAAAAATATACAAAATGGCGGCGCAGTGGCACAGCAGGAAGAGAACGCCCTTTTTCTTGAGGTCCTCCAAGGGCGGACTCGTTGGAGACGCACATGAGCACCTGGAACGAAAAACATTTTTTTTCGTAATCTACATGATACTAGCTAGCGAAGTTCAGACGATTATTACAGAATATCGATGTTTTGCAAATTTGGCACCATTTTGAAATAAAAGTCACACTTTTGACATGGAAAGCGGCCTTAATCTGTTTATAAAAACCGTAATTGTTAATCGATCGTAAACCATATAATTCTTGCGGTGTTCATCAATCCATATAATTCTTGCGGTGTACATCAATCATTTAAGCCAATAAACAATTTTTTTTTCAAAGGTATATAAGACCATATGGGAGGAGATACCGTTGGGCGAGAAAAAAAATTGCAGATTTTTTGTTTTTTTTTTACGAAAGATTTCTTTACCATTTTTCAAACTTAGGGTATGTTTGATTACTACTTTTGGCTGCCACACGGTATTTTTTAACTTTTTATTAATCTTTAAAATTTACGGAGCTTTGGCACGATCTTCTAAACGGGTTACGGCGGATGTTGTCAGACGGCGTGACACGTAGCGGCGGTGGGATTAATCTAAAGAAAAAAACCAACAAAAGTTTTCCTTACATTAACTCTCATACGCAGAATATGAACCAAGAAAAAGTGAGAAATGTCGAAAATCAATGAAATAGTACGCTGCGAAACAAAAAAATTGAATATTTCGAAAAAAGTAGCTACATTTTGCAATAAAAAATACTTTTTTCAAAATTTCCAAGAACATTTAGCGTCATGTTTTAGACGTTAAGGTTAGAAAGGTTCGCACCAAATTTCATCAGAATCGGTCGATTAGTTTATAGTTATACCCCACGCCGGTTTTGAAAATTCAGTTTAGAAGACCATGCCATTCGTCCAGCATTTTTAAACATTAATAAATAAAATACCATGTAACAGCCAAACGTAGTAATAAAGCTACCCTAAGTCTCAAAAATAGAGAACAAATCGTTCCTTTAAAAAAAAATCATGAAAATCAGCCATTTTTTCCTCGACTCGTATCTCCCCCCTTAAACCAATGTTTATAAATACTTTAGATAAAGATTACGTTCGCCGATTGCCTCGACTTTCTTTTTAAGAATACTTTATTCATTCACATACAAAGGTAAAAATACAATAATAATAAACGAACAAAAAACAACCACATTTTCAAAATGGAAATTCAGAAAGATTCTGACAAGACAAACCAACAAAGATCTTCACCAATTTCATCAAAATGGTAGACGCGCTATCCGATTGTGTTTTTCAACCAACGAGCCCGTAATTACTTGGCGACGAAAAATATTATCTCTCTTGTGCTCAATATACAAGATCTCGTGTATAGTAAGCACCGAAAAAAGAAAAGAAAACAAGGAGTTCTCACGTGTTCATTTCGTAGAAGGGTGCAAGATATTTTTCGTCCCGACGAAGATCGTATATCGAAATTGCGTCTAGTCGAGCAACAAGTCACACACTCTCTCTCTCTCTCTCTCTCTCTCTCCCTCCCTCTCTTTTATCGTCTGCCATCGTACCGGAAACGACCGCGCGAGACCGTCCGTCGTGCCACACACCCCTCACCCTGATCCCGCATGTGTACGATATCGAACCGCGGCAGGGTTGTCCGATGACCTTGAGCGGCTGTGCTCTCCCCGGCCTCACCCTTGGCTCGATCCCATGTTATTCCACCGCATGGCGAGGAGCCCTCGGAGCCAACCTGATCCCTGTGGCTGGATATCCTCGACGTTTCGCAAAAAACCTGCGCACTTTTTCCTGCGGCTACATTTTACGAGCCTATCTCTCGCAAGTCTACCCGCAGAGTTTTCTTTTGATAAGCTCACGAAGTCCGGGTTATTCATTAAGGGGCTGCATCTACCTAGAGGCCCGAAAAAATGGACAAATTCCAATTTCTTGTCTGGGGAATGGTTGGTGAAAAAGAAACGCATTTTTTTTAACACAAAGGTACATATATTGAGAGCTTTCAAAGAAATATAACGAAAACATACAGAAAAACATGGCCTGCGGCAGATGATGAAACTTTTTTTCGCGCCGTTTGGCGGTGGACGCTCTCCAGCTTAAACGGTAAATCTGAAATTCAAAAACGAAACGGGTTATCCAAGTTGACAATAAATACCAGTCGTTGACGATCGTCGATCTTAAAAAAAAAATGTTAACCCCGTGTCGACGATTTTAAACTCGAGCATACAAAATCCATGAAAAAAGTCATTTTTACGTAATTATTAAATAAAAAAGATCGATTTAGAAAAAGTGGGATCGTCAACGACCTTTAAATCTTTCTCGTCGTATCTCCTGTAAATTTAGAAGCAATCCATCGAGTGGTTCTCGAGATATCGTGTCCACCGACTTTGAAAAGAGTTTCGAGAAAAACGCGTTTAAAGTTTGAAGTATGGAGCTGCTACCACTCGCCTGGCCGACTGTTAGAAGCTGTAGCTCATTCAATTTTAGGAATATTTCAATGACATTTTTAGGGAATATAGCTTCAAGGTCATACTATTGAAAAAAAATATTTTTGGAAAATACCATTTTTTGACCCACCTAGGTAGGTGGTAGCCTATTAACGCATATAATATATTGATTTTTCAGCAAATTTGATTTTGATCAAAGCCAAATAATTAAAGAAAAAATGTGCCAAGGAGCCACATCGAAAGATTAACGAGCCACTCGCAGTTGACACGAGCGCGCCGATAGCAAAGTTGAGCTGTAACTAGAAATGGAGAGGTTGCGCTCGAAGTTCCCTCTTGCGGCGAGCGTTTGTACGATCGCTCGAGAACTTGCAGCGAACGATCATTCTCTGCCGAACAAGCGTTAAACTTTTTCTTCAGCAATCAATAAGCTCAGCTCCGCAAGAAATTGAATTTCTATAGAAGCCGGGATCCTATTTCTCCACAGGGAAAATAAATCGTCATCCTTTGTAAGTTATTGAGATGAAGACAGGGGCTCGTTTCGTTGAATAATGCGCTGTGAATTGGGCACTGCGTCACCGTTGGATAACAAGATCGTGAACGCTTGCGAAGTATATTTTTCCCACCGGAAATAAATGATTTCAACATAAAGTGCCCCCTTAAAAAACCTTTGGAAACCAATAATTTATAAAAAAATGTACGAAAGATATTTTCAAGCTCATGGTTCCGTATTTTGCACTCATCTGGCGAACACTTCTCACGAATTGATTTTCCACTATCCACTAAAACTCCTCAACGAAGTGCTAGAAACCATGTATCTTCCATGGAGACAGAACTTTCTTTGAGAAAACATCACCACGTTCTTTGAAAATTTGGGTAATTAACACAAAGAATTGTGTCGAAGTGGATAACCTGGATAGTTTTCAAGGGGTTATGCCCAGTTGTAAAAGTCGAAAAATCACTTTTCATTCAGTGTGAAAAATCACACTTTCACGCAAAAGACGTTTTCGAGACGTGCTTCCCGGACATCGGCTGTAAATCGATTATAATTAAATATTTTGACATAAATCAATTACAGGGTGTTCTTCAGATGATACTTTTTCAAATACCTAATTTTTGATAAATTAATCATTACGATTTTCTAAAGAAAAATCTAAAAAGTGAGCTGTTTTTGTCTGTTTCGATCAGGTATAACCCGTTAAGGGGGGCGATAACCTTTCGGCGAAGAAAAAATGGCTGATTTTCATGTTTTTTAGACAATAAGGTTAGAAAGTTTATACTAAATTTCATTACAATCGGTCAATTACTTTTTTAGCTATACGTCACGCCAGTTTTGAATATCCTATTGAGAAGACCGTGCTACACCTCCCCCATTTTTAAAGATTAATTAAAAAAACACAAATAACAGCCAAAAGTAGTAATAAAACATACCCTAACTCTCAAAAATGGTAAAGAAATATTTTCTGTTAAAATAAAATCATACTTATCAGTAAATGTTTTCCTCGCCTAAAGGTATCTCCCCCTTAAGACAAGCCCGAGTTCTCACTTGAATATTCCGTAGATAGTGATATTTTTTTCTTCGATTATATAAGAGATTGAAAGGGATAGAGCGAGCGGGAGAGCCGCGCATACAATGAACTTGCATCGATCGGTATTTCTGCGTGTCCTTGAAATGATGTTGTGCACACGTGCAGGGTGTGTTAGGCTAGATCGACGCGACCGAGGTCCACCTTCCCGACTGTGTTACAACCCCCTGTGTATATATATACACACATCAGAGCTAAAACACACACACACATATGTGTGTGTGTATATATATATATATATATATATATATATATACATATAGCATACATGCATATTTATATATCCAGCATCGCGACAGGGAGACTGTTCCGCACCCCGTGTAGCGGTTGATGCAGCTCGTTGCTGCCTGTGAGGGTAGAGATGTGGCAGGTAATCCAGAACCATCAGTTGAGCGAGCGTCGACGAAGAATAGAAAAATTCTGTCCTAGATGAACCTGAAAAATGGTTGTAGGCTATTCAGCTTTCAAATCGCTGATGTGAAAGGGAAGAGAAATCGTATGGAAGGTACCAGTGATTGGCCATTGAAGGGAAGATGAACCTTTGACACAGCGCAACTCCGGAATTCAAAAGGAGATTCCCCCATATACAGCCTCCTCCAACGTGCGTGTTGGCAACTTTCTATTGGGCTATTTGCTTTCAGAGGCCTGAATTCGTGATTTTGTACCAATAAGGGCACGTCGAGAATAACCCCTCATTGCTCCGGAAGAGGAAGAGGCTCCCAAGGAATGAGAATTGACACGGGGAATAAAATACGACGTGTAGAGAGTGATAGGTCTTTCCGCGAACCTCTGGGGATTGTTAAGGTCACGTTGAGAGGGTTCCCTTGGACTGGACATCAAGGGGAGGTACTCGCTCGGCCCAGGGCAACCGTAGAAATAGCACTCTTTACACCCCTGGATATTTCGTTACGATCGGTCGAGGCAGAAATTCCCCTGTCCCGGAAGTACCGAAAGAGCATAATGACCCACAGAATCCGAAGGTTGAGGGAGAATGAGAGTGAGGATGAGGGAAGAAGAGCAACGAGGGAGAGAGAGGGAGATGTTAGAAGTGATGGATCGATCGTTCCAGGAGGTAAAAGCAGGAGGGCACTGCTTATGATTGCCGAGGGAGCTTCTCCGTGTTACACAACGTGATGTGTTGACTTCCTAGCTAACGGAATTAGAATTGCTCGAGGCTTGATCAACACATCATGATAATATCTTCAGCCTGAATCCGCCACTCCAAACAATACCTTAAAAGTAAACAACATCCAATGCATCAAGCGTAAGATCAGTTGCGACAACAATTTTTCAACGCTCGATCATGAAATCATTTCAAATGTGATCCGATATAGACATCCCCCGACGTTCACAATAAGCTACGTTTTATTTTTCAAGGCCAAAGCAGCGTCGCGCACTTTTTCACTGGATCATACAGGAGGGTGAACTGGCTTTCGGTCTTTAGCGAGGGGGTAGCAGTGGTGGTTATAACGGTAGGGGTGGCGTGAGCTCAGGGGTCACGTGCAACAAGTATCGCACCGGAGTTCGTCCGGTGCATCCCTGCTCTCCACTCTCCTTCCCGCTCCCCTCCCTCTGTGATCCTGGGAATCGGTAGACGGGCGAGACATCGCACCCGATGTGTGAAGGGAACAGGCGAGCAACGCGCCACCCGTTAGGGAATACCGCCGGGGGTTGAAGCCCGCCTGCGACGCAGCCGAGCAGGGAATATGCGGGAGATCATCCGCTCGGCTTTGCCAGGGTGATGAGGGAAATCAAGGACTGTAGCGACGGTAGAGTAGGTAGGGAACGAGGGTTATGGCAAAGGGGATGACTTTGAGGCGTAGCGTTAGGGATGGTGGTGGTATATGAGGAAAGTAATGAAATGGACGTTTTGTCCAATCTCAGCCATACCAGGGACGAGATGTCACGCAAGCCCGGAGAAAAAATAAGCGATTGCTGGAAGACCGTGAAGAGCTGGCAGCTAATTGATCCTGATCAAGCTGAGAGCTTGATTCGGGGTAGCAGAAACGAATACGTAGAAGAATGTGTGTCGCTGCATATGGCGGTTGGCATTTCCGGGGGTTTGGCATTGAGGACATTCAAACCAACCATTGCTAAGGGATACAGCTGATGATACAACCCGTTTGATTAATCCGGAGTATGATCGCCTTTTGGAACATCAAACCAGTCGATTACTGGAAAAAAAGACTGCGTGAGCATCACAACACCGCACCGGATGTTGTGATGCTCACAACGTGCATCACAATACCGCACCGGATGTTGTGATGCTCACAACGTGCATCACAATACCGCACCGGATGTTGTGATGCTCACAACGTGCATCACAATACCGCACCGGATGTTGTGATGCTCACAACGTGCATCACAATACCGCACCGGATGTTGTGATGCTCACAACGTGCATCACAATACCGCACCGGATGTTGTGATGCTCACAACGTGCATCACAACACCGCACCGGATGTTGCGATGCTCACGCAGATGTGATGTCACTACCCACATGTGACTTGCTATCCGTTTTTGATCCGCGCCCTTGACTTCGATACCAGATATTCCGGTGCCGCAGTAAAGACGTGGAACAATTATTATATAGATCAAATAGATCGATGTCACTCCAACCAACCACTAAGGTGTACCGAGGTCAACTAGGGCTCGGGTAAGAACGAGGTAATCGTCGTGTAGATGTGTGCGAGGATGGTGAGCAAGAAGCGAGGAACAATAAGCTGAAAAGATGCGGGAGACAGGATGCTGAATCATTATTCAGTGTTGAGTCATCCAGGAGCGGGAAGTAGGGATGCTGGAGGGTGAAAACACGTGGAGAAAAGCAAGTGTATCTCTACACAGAAGGGAGCTACAAGTGACTGCGATCTATAAAGCAAGGCGTGAACGGAGATGGATTTAAATGCCGAACAAAGGGGAGAGAAGCGATGAAGATGGTAAGGGGGAAGATCGACTAGAAGAGTGAAAGCGCGAGACGTTTTGTTCGCCGAGAGGAGAAACGTTGGCTCGCGGCTGTGAAAAACACAGAGGGTGCGAGCGAGGAAGGACCGAATGGTGAAGTGGCCAGAGAGAGTCTGTGTGACGGGGCAAAGAGAGGGTAAAAGCAATGGGGAACGGACGGGAGACCCAGAGGGAGCTGGAAGGAAGAGACAGAGGAGAAAGGACATGCGGCTTTATCGGGAGCTCCCGAGACCTTCACCGAGACCTACTTGGTCGACATTGGCCCTGGCTGACGTGCCCGCGCTTCTCCAGAGCTCACACCCCACCAAGACTCGTCGCACACGACATCATCCCCTGCAGAAGAATCCCGTGAGGGCTTCGAGCCTCCTTCGGCGAGGATGGAGTTCCGACACGAGCGACATCGAAGGCTTCAGGGAGGTCCGACACGCGTAAACCTCACATCACCAGCTCCCTGCCTTCCTAGGGAATACGTTGGCGACTCAGCTGCGGTCCTGTCGCTGCCATTCCTACCCCTGCTTTCTCTCTCCCTTTCCTTCTCAGCGAAAACTTGTACGCCAGTGTATATATGCACACGGACGCTGTACTCGGAGGTACAAGGGATGATGAGGAGAGGGTAGTTTTTGACGCAAGCGCGATTGCTGACGGGCACGGGGTGTTTTGTCGCGAGCACGAAGAACCGTGCGTGAAAGCCTTCCCCGTCCAGACCGCCAGACGACGCGGCACGATCGAGTTGATAAGACGACATCGTCCTCATCGCAAGCATCGACACAACAATCCCGACTGCGGCTATTCTTCTTACTCACCCTACCGTGCTATTTCTACCTTGCGGTATCATCCGCTCGCGGCAAATCGCTGTTTGGTTTCGGGGAGTTCTGGTGATAAGGACCGGTTCGTCGCCGTGTCTTCGACAACAAGGCCAACCCAACCTGCAACCAAGTTGTCGGGTTGACCCGTCATGGGAGTGGTGAAGACTGTCTCCGACAGCATCATCGAGGAGACCGTTCTACCCAGCGAGGAAGCGAGTCATTCGCTGCAAGGCCATGCCGGTAAGTGCACGATTAGGCAGATTGCCAAGCCCACCAGCGACAAGCAGTTGACGGCCACCCTTCGGTAGCACTGTCTTCAAAGTTTCTTGTATATTTTCTTTGCTTCTTACCTGTTGCTGCCCTTGCTCATACTCCTTGTCTGTTTACTCTTCGCCCAATGGCATCTTCTCGCGTACCCCTTCGAACGCCCTTGGGACTGTGAAACTCCTGCCTTCGCTTTGTTGTCTTTGTTTGGATGCTCGCTGGTCCGGCGTCAAGGTCGTCACCGGTTCAGTGCTTCGAGGCCCTTCGAGAGTGTTGTGTGTCCAAGGGCCGATTGTTTTGAACTTGATTCTATAGTACGAATGAACGCGTGTCTCGAGTGCCATTGGCGTTTGTTCGTCCAGCGGGAAATCTTGGTCAACATCCGCGCGGCTTATATTTAAAGGACCAGAAGGGCTTTGGGGACCCGATCCGAGCAGCGCAGTACTCACTCGCGTCAGTTTTCTACGTTAACAGGTGTTCGAAGATACAGGTATATAATGTACATCTGGGTCGCGCAACGCTTCTCGCAAGTGAATGCCTACATGACGTATGCATTGCTTTGGAGAGTTCGGCGGATAGACCAGGGCTTGGGGCTCTTTTGAGGTGCTCAGACGCGTATAATTGGCCCGAGTCAATTCTGAAAATGTATTCAATTTGAGGCTACTTTTTTGTAATTTCGCCGTGAACGTCCGACGCCGCCAGAGTGTAGATTTCTATTCTTGTAGCCGGAAAAATCTGCAATCATTCGGGAAATCAGCGTTCAGAAAGTACTTGGGAACGAAATTATTGCGCTTACTGTGAAATCATTCGTTGAGGAAAAGAAATTAGTTTTCGTCTTAAGGGGTTGGTTCACAGTAACGGGTATAAAATCATGTGCGAATTCAACAATTTTTTTTCGTATGAAAAAGTGATTCACTCATGAAATTAATTACACATCTTTTTAGTATGAATATCAAGCTGTTAGAATTCTTTTTTTGTTATTCGATCTACAAAATAGCCGATGACTCGAAACTTCTCGAAACAGCTTTTTCCAATTGGCGTGATAAATAACTTCAACAATTTTCACTCGGTTTACTTCACATTTAAAAGTTATGTTCCCAATTGCATTTTACAGAGAAGTACGTACGGAATTTCTGATTAATCGAAAACTTTTCATTTTATGAGCAGTTTATGAGCAGTTATAACGAAATTTTTCAGTGAAAGTTCATTTCTTAAGTTGAAATGCCTACAACTTTTGAATAAAACAATACTTTTTAAATTCCGTACGTACTTCTCTGGGTATTCCAATGTAGATTGACGAGAATTTTTGTTTTTTGTTCTAGGTAAAAAATTGTGAATGCTAAATGTCACGCCGCGGAGCGCCAAAAAAAAGATAAAAGAAAATATTAGTAGTTGGCCGTTTTGTATATCGAAAAAAATTCTAACAGCTTGATATTCATACTAAATAGATGTGTTATTCATTTTATGAATGAATCACTGTTTCATACGAAAAAAAATGTTAAATTCGCACATGATTTTATACCCGTTACTGTGGCCTAACCCCTTAATTTTACTAAATTCTACCGCGTCTTTGGCAATATACGAAAAAAAAACAGAAGCCAGATATTGATGATCACAGCCGCCAGCAAAATACCGTTGCTGAATAAACAACAGATTCATTGGCAATCTAGTTAAGGCTAATCAAGTTTTTTCGTCATTATAGCAACTGTGTACGAACCTAACAAGCCAGGGAACCCGAATTTAAAACGTTGTCCGTCAAGAACTTGTCTGATTTTTTGATCCCCTAATGGACCATCACTTGGATCAGCCGATTTGGATTCATTGGGACATTGATTGGCGACCAACATTAATTGGCAGTGTAATTCTTCGAAATCTTTTAGTTCTCGAAGTAAGCGACAAAAAAATATCAATTGGAATTCGCCGGCGCAAAGTTCCCTCGTAATTACACAGGTCATTGTGTATTGCACAATTATATTCATGAGTTTGCGGATTGTTAACGAGTCGGAATATTTTAATGAGACTTTCTTGCGCGATAGGCGGTTTTGTGTGAAAAATGTTATGTGCCGATTATCAAGAATGTAGAACAATGTTGAAATGTTCTATCCCCCCCCCCTCTCTTCTTTTTTCTCCTCGATCCCTCGTTCGTCCTTGGCCGCTATATAAGACCGCCCACGGCTCGATACGAGGTTTCACGATGCTATGGTGCTCTACAGGCTGCCTCAGCTCCTGTCTCTTTGCTCTCCTCTTATCGCGCTCTCTCCCCTGACACAAGGCCACTTCGCGGCTCCTGCAAATTTCAAGTGTACGCACTACTATCGAGATTATTTCCATCAAGGAGGGTGTGCGTTTCGTGCTCAATGGCTCGAAAGGGGATCGCATTAACGAGATCACATTGCAAATGAACATCCTCCATCCTCATTACAGTATTTGCTGACAGAAGTCTCTTTTCTATGAGAAATTCACGTTCGCTGATGAACGAGGCATACTCGGTGTTCAACGATCGATTTACCGATATCGCATTCGTCGTGTTTCAATGTCTCGACCTACCGTCGATATTTCTATGAAACTTTTATCCTCGTACCATTTTTCATTACGTAAGCCTTTTTTTCGATTCGAAGCACGGAAGCGAAAAATCGAATAAAAAATCTTTGTAATTGTGAGTCAGTTTGAAAGCTGTCTTTTTGTTTAATTGCACTGCGCTTAACGTTTGTCGCAAATCGTTTTTGAGATACAATTTCGAAACGCTATTAGCCAAAATACACTAATACCATGAATGTTTTAATGGATTCTTTAAGGGGCTACATCTACTTAGAGGGCCGAAAAAAATGTCCAAGTTCCGATTTTTTTTCTGGTACACGATTGGTGAAAAAGAAACGCATTTTTTTCACCAAAGTACATATATTGAGAGCCTTGAAAACATCACCAAAAAATACAGAAAAACAATAAAAACATGGTGACCGGCAGATGATGACATTTTTTCACGACGTCTGGCGGTGGACACTCTCCACCGTAAACGGTCCACCCGAAATCTAATAACCAAACGGATTGTTCAAGTTAACAATAAATACAAGTCGTTGACGATCGGCCATTTTTAAAATAACATTTTTTAACAACGCGGCGACGAATTGGAACGCGAGCATACAAAGTCTATGAAAACAGTCGTCATTTTGACGTGACTATCAAAAGATGAAGATCGATTTTTTAAAAGTGAGATCGTCAACGACCTTCAATTGTTTTTTAACGTATCTTGAGTAAATTTGGAAACAACCCATCAATTGGTTCTCGAGATATCATGTCCACCGACTTTGAAGACAGTGTTTCAAGAAAAACGCGTTTAGACTGTTTTTCCGACTGTTAGAAGCTACAGCTCATTCCATTTTAGGAATATTCCAATGAAATTTTCGGGGAATATAGCTAAAAGGTGATACTATCGAATAAAACTATTTTTGAAAAATACAATTTTTTCACCGACCTAGATAAATGTAGCCCGTTAATATTATCATTTTATAATTAACAGATATCATTCTTTTGTGAAAGAATAATTATTATCATATGCGAACGATACAAAAAGTTCCGGAGTTAACGCAAATGAAGTATCAGGGCTATTATTTATTGCGTGATGGATTTTTATGCCGACCACTTAGCGGTCGATGTTTACGTCGTTCCATATTTCCAGCCGAAGTATTTGGAAGGCGCTCTCGACAAGAGAGATCGATTATTCTTCATTGATTATCACATATACATACACCATACTCGTGTCCATCATTTTAACAAATATTTATACCCATCACATTACTGAGCTATTAATTGAAAAAAAAATCATCCATCATCCTCCCTGCCATTCTTTTCCATTATATCCCCCCCCCCCCCCCCCGCCCCTCATATTCATCAGAATATCACGGTCCGCTATTCGCTGTGGAACAACGCGCTAATCACAACAATATTTCATCGCATCCCATCATTCCTAATGGATGGCACTCGGGTTTTCCCATGAGTGCGAACGTGCATGGCTGCGGAATTTCGTTAATTATACCGTGCACTTGTGCGGTCGGCGAAAATGCTGATTCCCCTGCGACGAAAATTTCTCTGTAATTCGGCGCGTTTCCGGATTCTCAAAGGCTTTCCAAGTTCTGGAATGGTCGGATTGACGCAAACTCTCTTTAAAGTACGTGAGCGCGGTATCGTGGCGATCGGAGAAACGAAGAAGGAGAGAGGCAGAGAGAGAGAGAGAAAGGGAAAAGAGGGAAGTAGTGGGTGGTCTGGCAGTGAGGCAGGGGTCACGGTCATGTCCGGTTCGGTGCTGCCGTTTCTCCTGATCTTCAATACCCACTCCTTTCTTCATGAATGTCCTTCTGCATCGCTAGCGTTTCAATGTTGCTGTTCAATGAGAATTTTCGTACCCCCCCCCCCCTCTCTCTCTCTCTTTCTTCTTGTTGCAGGTGACGTGAATACAAGCTGAGATGAAAAATTGTACCCTTTTATTTTCATTTTGGAGCACGAACAATACAACCTTCTATCCCAACGACTACCCACCGGTATTCTTCGTATTATTTTCACGATTGATATTATCACATTTATTATTGTTGTCATTATTATTATTTATATTATAGTCACTGTCCCGATGACTAGTATTTCTTTATTGTCATCGTTCCCTCGCGTAGAAGAGTTCGTTACCGTGGAAATGTTTAATCAGAGATTTTCAGATCGGAATTTATAGAGCTTAAAATTGTCAAAAGGGCCTCGAAAAGAATTGCACATCTGTAGATGTGCGCTTTGACGAGCTTCAACAATATGTTGAGAACGCTTAGAAACGGCGACATTTAATTTTGCACATACGTTGTGGAGAACATACCTTCTTTGTGATCGAAAAAGAAGCTCGTGTTTATCAGATTTTCGGCATTTGGTGAAAGTTTTGCCACATCAATTAAAAGTTATAAAAGAATCCATTATAGTTAAAATCTAATAATCACACGCACACACACACACATACACACACACACACACACACACACACACACACGCACGCACGCACGCACACACACACACATATATATATATATATATATATATATATATCTTACTCAATATTTTTTCAACAAGAAGTTTTTATTCTTGCACCTCATACATGGTTACAATAATAAGCTGCATATTAAAATGAAACGGTGGCAGACTAGAATAAATTCGAACATTTAAAAATTAATTACTTTTTTTGCGAATTACTTACCACATCCAAATTTGGCTTATGGTAATTTTGTCCCTGAAGCAACGCCTATAGGGCTCCCCCTCGATCCTTTGGCGTCTTCTCGTGCACTTCCAAACATCCAATCAAGCAAATCAGGACTTTGCGCAAGTTTTGTCATCGTGAATCTTGGAAGGAAAGATTCGTGGAATTTCCGAACGAATTCCGACTGCCGTCGGCAATTTTTTCGTAGGAAAAGCTTGACGCGATCCTGGGTTCGGTGTCTCCCGGGTACATTCTCATAACACTGTCGTGGTTTATCGCTTCATTGCCAGACGAGGATATGACGTCGATGCGCTCGAACGTCCCTTTTTCCTTCCCGTCATTCTCGGTGTCCTCGTCGTCCTCGGTTAACACAGCTCCCTCGTCGATGCTCGAAGTCCTGCAGGCCTTTCGAGTCTGATCTCCGCGTCGTTTTTCCTCCGTCTTCAGATATCTCTCGTTGCCATTGTCCAATTCGTCGAGGGGCAAGATTTTCTCCTGGAGCTTGTCGATGGCGTTCAGAAGCATGCTCATGGTTTCCGTGTAATCCGGCTCGAACATCTTTCCCTCGGGATTCTCGCGGAACAAGTATTCAGCCTGGAAATGTGGAAAGAGAAAGTTTGTATAACATGTATATTAGGGTGGCCCAAATTTGAGCTCTATTTTTTTTTCTTTTCCTCACCATCCAATTATCTTCTTTAAAGGAGAAAAAAAATCGTCGCGGAATCTGCGAGCGGTAAAAAATATTCAGGGGTCGCTCAAGCCTCCCAAAAATTCAAATTTTCAATGAACAATCGATTTTTTTTCGTTCACTTCTCACCCATGAATTTTACGCTTTATAATTTTTAAATTAACCTCGCGAAAGGTCTAGCCGGTCAATGAATATTTAGTGGTCGCTCAAGAGCTTCGAATTTTTTAATTTTCGTCAATATTTTTTTATCCGTCTCACTCATAGATGACGCTTTGTAAAAATTTCGAAACAATTAATTCTTTTTTCTTTAGAAACAGATTTTTCAAAGTTAACTGACATTACTAACCCACGAATTATAATTTTTGATCTCATAAAATAATTCTTTCAAGCTCTTGTCCGTAAACAAAATTATAGGTCCCCCGTTTTATCGGGTTAGAAGTGTGAGGTAAATTTAAAAAATCCGTTTCTTCAGAAAAAAAGGAGTAATTGTTTTGAAAATTTTACGAAGTGTTATATTTATGAGCGAGAAGAGAAAAAAAAATTCGCGATAATTGGAAATTTCGAAGCTCTTGAGCGGCCACTAAATAATCATTGGCCGGCTAGAGCTATCGCGAGCTTAATTTAAAAATTACAAAGCGTACAAATTCAAAGTGGCGAAGTTAAGAGGGCCGACATGTTTTTAAAAAAATGGGAACATGACTTTTTATCACCGACAAATTTTTCAAGCCAAAACTAACAACTTTCGTAAGAATTTTTTTCATAACGTTTATAATTTTTAGGTTAGAACACCATTTTTACTATTTTAATGCTCTCCAGAATTTACCACGAGGAAAAATCTTTAACATCCCTAGTGTAAGTGCGCGCGTGTGTGTGGGTGTGAGATTGTTTCGGTTTGTTCGATAACCCAAACAAACTCAAACAACGAGAATGGTTTGGGAGATCACCCGTCACTTGAACTTGAGGTTGTTGCTTAATCATTTCTGAAGGGTTGGGGGAGAAACAAAGTTCCTATGCTGATACATTGTGTGATGTCACCAGTGCCAACTTATTGTAGCAAAATATTAATGATGTCTATAAATGAATATCCCGAAAATGTCAATATATGTGATAGATCATCGTAATTATTATTTACATATATGATCACTTGGAGGAGTTATGATTATACGAAATGTCAGTGCTCGTACCCACAAGCATCGTACTATGCTCACCGATGATAGAAAAAGGGAATACATCATAATAAATAAACGAATACATACCCCTTACTCGCATTTGACTTTAAAGTATTTGAAATTGGCGCGCTAGGTCTTCGATTGGTTCTGCTATTTCCATAGTTCGCGGGAGCTATACGCGAAAAACTGAAATGGCTACGACGTTGCCCCATACAACCAATGCGATCCAGCGAAGATTGACGTCAACTTGAGAATTTAATATTTAAGGTAGAACGAGCGCACGCTCTTGATTTCTATAGATTTTGTTCCAATTTTAATCAGACATTGTTCATATCATCATGCATGTTTGAGTGAAATATCAGAAAAGTCGACTATTCAGATTGGGAGATAATGGGTTTTAAAATTGCAACTTTTAACACTGCAGGATCTGCATTGAAATTCAGACAGAATAATTTGCCGTAAAAAAATTTGTCCCCTATAATTAGAAGTCATATGGCAACACCGCATCGTTCCACGTATCCAATGACGTAAGTCTGCGCGGCATATTTAAAATAATACTGCAACACAAATTTTTATTTGGAGGTAATTTTTAATCGAACAAAGTTTTTAACTAGTTATGAATTAACCAACACTTTTATTTGTTAATGAAGATAACATAAACAATACAAAATATTAATATTTATAACGCAAATATTGTTTTTATGATAAAAGTTTTTAATTTTTGGAAGACGATAATAATTATTTTTTTCTCGAAATATTGAGCAATACTGTTCTGCGGTATTGCCATATGTCTTCTTATTATAGGGGACAAATATTTTTTACGAAGAATTATTCTGTCTTTACTGAACGTTTTCAGCAAAACTGAATAGTAAAGGCAATCCGAACGTTTTTTTCACTCTTTCCCTAATTAGTTTGCTATATAAACATAATTTTTTTTTCTTCAAAATTTATAAACACAATAGAATGGTACGACGAATTATGTGACCTGACTTTCGGTCAAGGCAGACCCTGCAGTGTTAAAAGTTGCAATTTTAAAACCCATTGTCTCCCAATCTAAATAGTCGATGGTTCTAAAATTTCACTCAAACATGCATAATGATATGAACAATGTCTGGTTAAAATTTGAACAAAATCGATAGAAATCAAGAGCACGCGCTCGTTCTATTTTAACCCTACACCTCATGAATAACTTTTTGTACCTTCAAACTCATAACTGGGGTTCGAACGAACCCCACACGTTTCTTGATCATAAAACCGGCCCTATGCTGATAAACAGACTTTTCCGTACGCCATTCCCTTAATTTTTTCGTAACGAAGAGAATGGTGCTCGGAAAATCTAATTTTATGCACATTTAGTTCATGAAAAAACCGTTCGAAGGCTGAAACCGGAAAAAAATCATGCAAAAAGCTCATTTTTTAAATAAAAATTTGTACTTTTTTAACCGCTCAACCGATCTTGAAATATCAAGCGGCGTTTTGAAGGGGATACATCAGACTATTGAAAAAAAAATATTGTCACTTTATTCAGTTTAAAAAGTATACTTATTTGGGATATTGAAAATGGCGAAAATCAGAAAATCAAAAATTGTGTTTCAACAGTTTATTTTATTGAAAATTCGTTGAAAAAGGATATTATTTCATAAGTTTTATCATAAATTTGTTAGATTTGTTAAAGTAAAGAAGTAGTTTAAAAAATTCAGTCGATTGCCGCACAATCGACTCAGTGTCTTCCGATCCTCTGAACCGCTCCAAGCTTCCTCATGGTCTTCTTCATTTTCTGATGGGATATCGGGTGCTTTAATCCTCTCTTTCTAGTAGAGTATCAACAGCCTCCGATACGGAGCGCAAATTATAACGGCGAGCCATTGTTTGTACAATTTGTTAAATTATTATTTATTGTAATTTATAAATAATATATTTGTATATTTTCCTCAGATTCCGGAATGATATATACAAAATAATGATTCCAGTATAAAATATAAAATTAACTTACCGTCACGAAAGTAAAACGTTAACTCATGACTGGGGTTCGTACACACCCCACACGTAATTTCAAAGCGCACAGCGTGACAACCAACGACCAAATGAAGCTCTAACCTACCTGACACTACTCTTAGACCTTCGAACTGAATTATGGTTTAGACCAATAGTCGATAATATCGCTCCTTACTTCAGGAGCGTAGTTCAAAGTACGCGTGGGGTGCGTTTGGACCCCGCTCATGAGTTCTAGGGTTAATAAGAGAGTGCGCAAACTTCCGTTCTCCTTTCGCTAGTTTATTCGGAAAATATACCACACCGAGTGAGCTGAAGGACTACGGTCGATGGCTCATTGGCAGTGCCGGACTATCAAAAAAAATGCTACAAATATGTAAACCATACCCCCCATATGTATACCATACACTGTCAATAAACACGTTTACTACTACTATACCACACCGACTAGTCAAGATTTCATTATTATCTATTCACCCCAACATCTATAAGCCATAACCTCAATTGAATGGAAAGAACAGTCATTTGATTTTGAGAATGTTGACGCTTCGGGAGCTGCTGTAGTTTTGGCGACGGGACAGCAGTCAATATGTTAAAATGACACGGGGAGGTCGCGGCTTTGGAGGTTTGGAACCTGAAGGGTTGTTTGTACTTCGTTAGCTAGAGTAATGGAGACTTCGTCCACGAGGATGCTTGTCCAGCAGTGGCCGCGGAAGTTTGGGATAGTAGCTTGTTCAATCCCGGGGTGGCTAGAGTCCCGGAGGTTTGGAACTGTAGCTTGCCTGAAGTTGTCAAAGTCACGGCACCTTCGTCCCATTACGAGTGGCGGAATTTCTAAGCTGATCACGGTTTCATTCAATTTTCAACTGCACTGTGAAAAAATACAACCACTCGGGTTCGGATCTACCAATCAATTGACAAGTGTCAATTGCAGAATTAAAAAAATGGAGCTTCGTAATGAGTCGTACGACAAAATTCTCACAAAGCTAATATATTTTGCATAGGCAAAATATATTACGAAGGTATCGTAAAACGGGACTGTTTTGACATTCAGGGTAACTTTGACAGTATTTGGGGCTACTTTGACAGAGCGCCAAAATGCGTTTTAAATGTGTGCGCAGCGAGTCTGGTTGACCTTCTGTGGCGGGCGGCGGGTGCGGGGAATAAACTTGAACAACAATTTGTTGTTCAAGTTTATTATAATGTTGCAAAAGTTGATTGTAATGTTGTTCAAATTGATTTTGATCTCAATGACAATTATGAGACTCATTAAGCGCCTATAATAGCACCCCAGGTACTTGATATTTTTATGTAAAATGTTTCCTTAACCCTTGTCAGTCGCACTTTCACATTGTGACGTAATTGGGGGTGTAATCAACCCCACTCACTTTGGAGAGTGATAAATAATTGAAAAATTGAAAAAAAAATACTACATTGCATTTTCAACCCTTGTGTATAAGACCATGCCGATTATTTTCAAGTCGTGTAATTGAAAAAAAAAATGTCCCATTTTATCAAAATTGCTGGAAGGTATCGCAGGTCGAAAAACGGCTAGGGTTGATTCAACCCCCTATGACTGTTAGGGGTTAAGGGAGGTCACTTTAACTGCCCATTTTCGACCATTTCTTCGAGTTTTTTTTTTAAGAAACGAATAAAATACTTAGTAAAAAGAGCTATTAGGTTTTTAAGGTATACATTGAAGACAATTTGGTTATAAAAATCGTTGTTTTTCATTTAATTCCATGTACAATGCATAAAATATTACATTACTTATCAAAATGATTCCACAGTAACCCTTAATCTTTGACATAAGTTGCATTCCAACGCCCTGTCAGAGAAGCCCCACACGTGGGACTACTTTGACACTTTAAAAAATGTATATGCGAAATTGTGAGGGGGTGGTGGAGCTTGACTTTCTTATTCATTTGATAGCCAAAGTACACACTGATTCAGGAGCAAGAAAAGTCGGTATCTAGGATGTTCAAAAAAAGTGACCTACAAAAAACTTCCAAAACCTATTCAAAGTACTGTTTTACGGTACGTCCGAATGAAATACGAAAGAGCGAGATCCGAAAAAAGTGACAGATCAGGGCGTGGGCTCCAGTATGTCATTAACAAGTTTCACGCAGTCAAAAATGACCAGACGAGCCGGCGGGTATTGGTAGCAGGAAATTTGGCGAGTGTCTTTATCGCCGATCGAGGGGTGTGGACGACGTACGACGAAAGAAAAGACCGGAAATTAATGTTGACCTAATGCCGTCCACGTATCACGGGGGACATGCAGTGAGGGAAGTACGTCATCGCAATAAAGCACAATAAACGCAGAGACAAGCACGGGTAGTGCACACAAGGCTTTATCCGCGACCGTGAAGATGAAGAGAGAGAGAAAGAGAGAGAGAGAGAGAGGACGTCCCACTTTGCGTACCGGACTTCGTCCTTGCACGCCGCAAACTTTTCTCCGGGCTGCGATCCTCCCGTTCCACCTGAATATCAGTGGCTTCCCAACCTTCCGCGTAAGCCACCCATCACTCGTAATGCCTCATGCATCCTATCCCTACCTTATTTATTCTCCTCGGCGAGTCTTTTGTGCGGTATAAAAAAACTGTACCGCAATGAAACGATATTGCGACGAGTTTGTGAGTTTGTTAAAGGGCTACATCCACCTAGAGGCACGACAAAACGGCGAAATTCCGAGAAAAAAAATCTGGGGAACGGTTGGCGAGAAAGAAATGCATTTTTTAGCACAAAGGTACATATATTAAGAAAGTTAAAAAAAATACCAAACACTACAGAAAAATAAGAAAACATGGGGGTCGGCTGATGACATTTTTTTCCCGACGTTTGGCGGTGGACACTCTCCAGCGTAAACGATCATTCCGAAATCTGAAAACCAAATGGGTTACTCAAGTTAACAATAAATACTAGTCGTTGACGATCGTCGATTTTTTAAATCATTTTTTTTAACAACGTGGCGACGAATTCAAACTCGAGCATACGATATATGTGAGGAAAATCGTCATTTTTACGTATCTATTGAAAAATGAAGATCGATTTTAAAAAAGTGAGATCGTCAACGACCTTTAAATATTTCTCGTCGTATCTCCTGTAAATTTGGGAACAATCTATCTAGTGGTTCTCGAGATATCATGTCCACCGACTTTGAAGACAGTGTTTCGAGAAAAACGCGTTTAAGGAGTTACGTGGGTTTCGAAGCAAAAAAAAACATATTTTCTCTATTAAAAAAAAATAATGTATACATTATTTAATTCAAGATGTTAAGCACATAGAAAAGCAACATTTCGACAATATTTTAAAAAAAACCGCCAAAAATTCGGGAAATTCAGCCGGTGAGACTTTCCGGATACCTCTAAAAAAAGTGTCCTCGTAGTGGTCAGGAAAACTCATGATAGCTTTATCTGAAATTGAAGAACCATTTTTTTCTGATAGTAGGTAAGTATAGCTCGTGATTAACGAAAGATTAAAAAAAAAATTGAATTTGGATTTTTGGCAGAGTTCTATGAAAAGAAGTTCAATTTTTGGTACCATTTTCACTACGTATAGCCTTGTAAAATCAGTCGCAATCGTTAAAACCTGTAGCTCTTTCAATTTTAGGAATATTGCAATTGAATGATACTATCGAATAAAAATGTTTTTGGAAAATGGAATTTTCACTCACCTGGGTAGATGTAGCCCTTTAAATCGTAAAAAAAGAACAACGTTCAAGTAACTTCGCATCATTATCCGATACTGTAGCGAGCATGTGCCTGGTTTAGTTTGTGCGTTCGGAAATTCGTATCAGCGAGTAGCAAAATGTCCTGGATCCTAGAAGGTCCTCCGCGTGCGAGGAAACGTGAGAATCATAATTATATGCAAGATGGAATTTACGTTCGTGACCCTAGGAAGGGCCCACTATTATTTTCCACTCCAAAGCCTTGTCGAGGATGCAACGAGACGATGCTTTTTCATTATCCCACAGTTTGTCCATGGGAAATCCACTGAAAGTGCCTCAATTAATGCGCCTGAGCCGTGTTTTAAAAAAGTCGCCTCGTGCAGGCTCTTGGAACGTTGCTTGCTCATCCTGGCTGCTGCTGCTCGCATATAATGCGTTATATGGAGTACGTGTAATGGCATATAAATTGTATAAACATGTAAACGTACCTATACACTTAGCTTGCCGTGCTAAAAGTGTCCGCATCTGGATTTTTATGCAAATTAAAAAATTTAAGATGTTCCGAGTGTCTTTTCGAGCGTTGGACGCTAAGCCCTTTCGGGATTCCATTAAGGCGTGAGCCTGAATTAGAAGGTCCAAAAAAGCGTTTTTTCGGGATTTGTTTTAAAGGGAAAAAAACAAGTGGGCCCAGTAAACATTGAGGTATCTTTTCATGTATATTTTGAATGTATAAAAAAAAATTTAACATGAAACAATAAATGACTGCAGATTTATCAGCACATTCCATGTGCGTCCTGCTACTGCAGTCCCCCATCGGCGGGTAAGATGCAGCTCGTAATTATTGACTGAACCAAATAAACCAATAAAATTTTCAATTATCGAATACTTTTATTGTGGGCAAATTAAGAAAAAACTGAAAAAACGTGTTTAAAAAAAAATTGTTTTTAAAAAACCTTTAACGTGCTATAAAATTTTTAAAAAAAGACTTTTTGAACGACTTTTTTTATTCACTTAGAAGAGATTTTGATACTGAAGAAAATAAACTTTGGTTTGGTTTATTAGGTCGTTTAGTTTTTTTCTATCACGCCCGCCAATTCGGAAAAATCGTGAAAATGAAAACTGGAGAAAACGCGCTTTATAGTTTTCAATAGGAGGAAATATTAATATCAAAGATCAATCGCTTCCCTGCTTTTGGCCTTGTATCTTCGAAAATATTCACAATTGGCCTCTGTAACTTTGTAAATATATTCTCGGATAGTTTATCTATCGATTTAAGCAATTAAAAAAAAACCGATTTTTCGTACCTTCTAATTCAGGCTACCTCCTTAATACAAGCTTCGCAATGCTTCCTCGCTTTGTTGCTCTGTGGCGGAACTAGCTATGCACACCGTATACATCGAGCGGAGAGTACATTTTTTTCGTCGATCAAATATTGACGCGTCTGGAATGTTTATGGCTCGTGGTTAAGGCACTGCACGGAAAAGGTTGGTCAAGGCTGCGGTACATCGATGTTCCATATTGTATAGGGCGTATGTACGAGTGACGTTTCCTGGCACTTTTATTCGACCGATTAATCCTGTTCTCAAATGATACTGAACGAGTGCTTGCTTGCTTTCAAGCACACTGGATTTTCATGACGTTGAAATTTGCATCTTTGGAATGCAATGAAACTTAATTCTTTCTAATTGCTCAAATCTGTTTTTCCCCCACTTTAGCTGTGAAAATCACTCACGCGATTTCACGTATTCTTATTAGAGATTTATTACCATAATTCGCAATAAAAAAGGCTTTGGATAAGGATAATAATAAAGAAATAAAAAATGAATAAAAAATCGTAGCATTCGGACTATGCAAACTTCAACGTGATGGATTTTCAGTGATGTGATTCAAATCGATTTAAAAGATATACTTTTTAAAGAGTTTAGAGATAATTAACAGAACGTTATAATTTTATTCAAATTTATACAGTATACATTTTTTGGCATATATTAAATGCACCCTCCAAATTTTAAATCGATCGTCTACCTCTTTTATAAAATTTATAATTGAAAAAAACACTTCTTACCATGGGGAGATGCCTACGCTCATAGCTGAATGACAGTTTTAGGCACGAAAAAGTGTATAAAAATGTTCAAAATGTTGTGAAAAATGGTGAAATTGGAATCTACAGTGATTTAATTTGACATTTTTTCATAAGATTTTTCCACGCTATTTTGTGCGTGAAATTGCCATTCAGCGATGTTAATAGGCTATGATAAAAAAAATCTCCTTATGATAAAAAAGTTTCTTTTTAATTATAAATTTTAAAGAAACGGTGCAGACGATGGATTTAAAATATGAGAAAGAATTGACTGCATAAATTTGAATCAAATGGCAACATTCCACTACTTGTCCGGAAACGCCTTAAGCGATTTATGCTTTTTTAAATTGAAATTTATACTCTTTTAAGATCCATGGATTTTGTACATCTGCATATTTGTTTCGAAAATTCAATGTGCAGATGTGATGGGATCCATCAGGAATCGTATCGGGATCTCTTCGATAATGTGGGAATCCTTTAGGATTCAAATTGGATTCGTACATTGGATTCCAACGTGGAATCTTGGTTAGAATCCAATGTACGAGCATGACGTTGAAGTACAGGCATCCAATGCGATGTACCATTTGATCCCTATGAGGAAGCGGGGACAAGTATACGAATCCAATTGGATCCCAACGAAAATGTTTGCCCGGGTTTTTTGGGCGACCTTGAAGCCTGCCGTGCTCCCGTTTTTTTCAACGGACGAGAGGACGTTTCACGCGTCCACATAATACATCCACATGTTCATACACCCTCATATGGACATCCATATAAATGGGGTAATAATTGACCGAGTGATACGGCTCTTTGTAAATTGATATTAGTGGGCATATGCGTCGCAATTAAGCGCGAGCCTCTGTGGTTCTCGGCAGTCCGACACATGACAAGACCAACCCGTGCGGAAAGTTTGTCAAGTTCGGATGACAAATAGTCCGAGTGAACGTAGTTTGAAGTAAATGTGGAACAGCCTAGACCGCAATTTAATCAACGTTTCGTTCGTGCTCTTCCCACATTTCGAATGTGCGGCGTTAAACTCGTCTTCGTGGTTTACCGGAGCGTGGAAAGATCAAAGATACTCTGACCGGAGGGCATTGAAAGTGAGGGAGAGTTAAACGGCAAGCTGAATTTGGCTAACTTTGAGTAGCTGGAGTCGCAGACCCGCGGGCTAAAATCACGGCATTTCAGGTTGTTTGGGTACGTACTCGATGTCGTTAAAGTCACGGAGTTGCGACACATGAGGTTCGTGCCTTGTGTAGTTGAAGCTGTACAGTTTATTTGGCTTTGCATACTGATCGACTTGATTGGCTAAAGTCCCGGCGGTTTCGGTGATTTGGCTCTTACGTCCCGTGATCGGAGTCACGGCAGTTTGGGGTCTTTGAGGTTGCGTTCTGCTCGGTTAGGCTGACGGAGACCAACTGCTTGGGCGAGCATCCTGATTGGCTAGGATCACGGAAGTTTGGGACATTGAACTCCGACAAGGGCTAGAGTCACGGAGTTGCCACACATGAGGTTTGTGCCTTGAGTAATTGAAGTCACAGCTGTACAGTTATTTGGGTTTGCATACTGATCGACTTGATTGGCTAAAGTCCCGGAGGATCCGGTATTCGTGTTTTTACGTCCCGTGGTTGGAGTCACGGTGGTTTAGGGCTTTTGGGTTTGCGTTCTGCCCGGTTAGGCTCACGGAGAATGAACTGCTCGGACCAGCATCCTGATTGGCTAGGCTCACGGAGGTTCGGGACATTGAACTCTGAGATAGGCTACATTCACGGCCGTCACCTTCATTATCGTATATGGATTTTTACGCTTTGCGGATAAAGTCGCAGGTTCGTTCAAAAGTGACAAAGCATAGCGCACGTGTCGTGGAAAAGCTCAGTACCCACACGCGCGTTCTGGGTTGTCAAAGGAGACCTGATGTCGAAGCCATAGGCATTATCATGCATTGCGTATGTGCGAAATGGGCACGTGATCGAAATACCCGATCGACATTATATCTCCATGCACCGCTTGGCCAAAGTGCATGACTCGTTGTTATGGCTTCGCAGACCATTACAGCGAGTGCACATAAATGTGAACGTAGGCCACTGCCTGCGTACAATAGCCCTTGCTTCCTTTATGCAACTGACCCACAACGGGTGTAATGGGACGACATACTTGTCCCCGTCAAGGGCCATTATCGTGTACTTCAATTTATACTCGTATCTGGACCACAAGTCCCATCCTTTGGATCCGTTTCCGCGACAGAGACGACATTACAGAAAATTTACGTCGAGTTGAAGGATAAATGATTTTTCCATTGCGTCTAATATTGATCAATTTATGTTGTATCGAAAAGTTTCGAAACAATAATTAATATACATTTTCCCACTGCATTGCCTGAAGGGACGGGGTGCAACTCTTACGACATTACATGCCTCGATCGATTCGTAGTCTTGCGAAGAAATCTGCGACTTCCATCGTGACATTGTCATTTTGAAAATAAAGTAAACGAACAAGCTCGCGAATGTTGTCTTTTCATCTATCGCTGACTCGCCCAGGGCGGAGTGCAACCTTAAGAAGAAAACTTTATTCGCCCGACCCTGTCATTTTAATAATCGAGGGAAGAGTAAATTGCGGAAAAGCCTCGGGCGCAATAGGCAGCCAGCGTTTGCTCGGGCGACCCTGGCTTTCGTCTGGCGCGCAGTAGAAAGGGTCAACGTTGGTCAGACACTCGGGCACGCGATACACGTTTGTGGATGTAACTTTGTCGGAGAATGGAGCGGGGTGTCAGTAAAAGTTATAGTTATTGTCGTGCCTCTCTCTCTCTCTCTCTCTCTCTCTCTCTCTCTCTCTCTCTCACTCCTTCTCTCTTTCTCCTACATTCGAGAGATCAGCAGAGATCAACCCAATGTCAGACGGGTGTTCAACCATCGTGACTTTTTTGGTCAAAGTGTGTACCACCGTAATTTTCCACATTGTACGCAACAGTAATGGAGAGTAAAAATGCGAGGGGGGGGGAGAGAGAGAGAGAGAGAGAGAGAGAGAGAGAGAGAGAGAGAGAGAGAGAGAGGGAGAGGGGGAGGGAGGGAGAGAGAGAGAGAGAGAGAGAGAGCAACGCAGCTCTCCCGTCCGGCTGACATTTTCGTGGCTATTTCACTGTCCGGTCAAAGCCAATGTTCGGGATTGCCCTTTTCACCGCGAGCCCGCCGACCCTCGATGGAATCAACAATGCCGCCTCCGGCGAATAGTCGTTTTTCCTCATGCTCCATACATTACTACGGATGGTGAAAAATCCACATTCGCAAGAGGGGGGGGGGGGCTGAGGGAGATATCGCAAGGGTAAAATGGAAAATGGTTATCCGATGAAATACAACGCTCCCCCCTTCCGGGTACCCTCGTACCTTCCAATATAAAGTCGGATTGGGTGTCCGTGGAAACCCAATTAACGATTATATACGATGAGAACATGAACCCGTTGACTCTCGCCACTTGTTATCTCGTAGGCCCAACCCTACGAGCCTACCAGTGAACTTTCGGACCAGTACTGATAAAAACAAAGATACATTTGAATTTATTGGCATTCTTTTTCGTTTTCGTGAAGCTTCGGCACATATGTAGAATCCTTGCTATTCTCTTGTTCGTAGAGAGGCAAAAAGAAAATCGATACATTCTATGACGTTGAAGCTTGCATCGTTGGTATGCAACGATTTTTTGTTCTCGATTCTTGATTTTCTTTTTTTATCATTATCCATGGGGGAAGATACTTTTGGGCGAGGAAAAAAGTTTGGTGATTTTCATGATTTTCTTTTGAAAGGAAAGATTTTTTTGCCATTTTTGAGACTTCGGGTATTTTTTATGACTACTTTTGGCTGTTGCATGGTACTTTATTTATTTTTTGATCTTTGAAAATGGCAAAGATAAAATTCATACATTCTACATCTCAATCTTTAAAAATGACAGATGATATTCATACATTCATACGTTTTTATTCTAGGCAAATATAAAATTCATACACTCTATGACGTTGAAGCTTGCATCGTTGGAATGCAACGATTTTTTGTTCTCCATTTTTTATTTTCTATTTTTAATATTATCTCATGGCTTTTTATGCCGAAATGAGGTCACACATATATATATATATATATATATATATATATATATATATATATATATATATATAAAATAAGAATACATGAAACCTTTTGAATGATTTGAACAGGCAAAATAATTTTTTTTTAATTGAGCAATAAAAAAGAATCAGGGAGGAAATACTTTCAAGCAAGGAACAAATTTGCTGATTTTCATGATTTCTTTTTTAAAGGAAAGATTTCTTTGCAACTTTTGAGACTTCGGGTATGTTTTATTACTACTTTCGGCTATTCTACAGTATTTTATCATTTTTATTAATCTCTAAAAATGGCCGAGGTATAGGTCTTCTAAACTGCATTTTCAAATCTGGTATGACGTATAGCTGAAAAACTAATCGACCGATTCTGACGAACTTCGGTACGAATATTTTGAACCTTATTGTCTAAAACATGATCCTAAATGTTTATGAAAATTGAAGAAAAAAAAGTTTTTTTTTATTGCCAACTGTAGCGATTTTTTCGGAAAACTCAATCTTTTTGTTTCAAAGCGTACCATTTAGTCGATTTCCAACATTTCTCACTTTTTCTTGGTTCATATTCTGCGTATGAGTGTTAATAAACAAAAAATCATCGTTGATTTTTTTCGGATGAATCCCGCCAGCGCTACGTGTCACGCCGTCTGACAATATCCGCCGCAACCCGTTTAGAAGACTGTGCCTCCGTCATTTTTCGAGATAAATACATTTTTTTAAATATCATGTAATCATGCTAAAAATAGTAGTGGAACATAGTATGAGTCTCGATAAATATGAATACATCTTTCCTTAAAAAAAAATCAGCCATTTTTTCCTCGCCTAAAGGTATCTCCCCCTTAAGTTTCGTTGGATTCCCACAATGCAAAATTCAACGTCATTTCGTTGCAACAAATTTCAACAATTTTTTTTTCGTTCCTCTCAAATCGATGTTCTCATGCGTTATATTTCACAAAATTCGGTTCATTCGGTTGTGCTTGAAGAATCGACGGACCGAAAATTCCGTTCAGTTGTAGCGGAGAGTGCATTTTATATACAACCGTTGCGGCTGTGGAATTATGCAAAGGACTAATTACTTCGCATCAAACATTTACACGTCCATTGCCAGTGGCTCCATCAATTATTGTTGAACCGAACGATTGAACCGGATGAAACATACTTCTGAATTCCATTAAATGTATGAGCAATAATTACTAATGGAGTACGATATTGTAATAAACTCATGCAATTGAGTAGTAACGTCGATTATAATTAGTCTATGTTTTAATCGATCATGAGGAAAAAAATTAATCATCGGAAAGTCGTCTGTACAGAAAAATCGCAAATAAATTGTGAATCAAGTTTTATCGACGACTCTTGCTTAACATCAACTGTATAAACAATACATTGTTTTTTGCTCAGAAATTAAATTGACTAATTGACATAATCTCGTTAACATTTTGAATAATTTAACAAATTATACGATGGACGATTTTATAGCCATCGTGAAAATGCCATTTTTTTTAAGTGAAACTTTTTTAGCCCCCTTTTTTTCGGTTACGTATGTCGAATTTTTCACTTTCGAAAAAAAAAAAAAAAATTGTCCTCGTTCGACTTCGGCAAGGCACAATTTCCTTCGATTGATACCAGAGGCCGAATAATGTGAGCGATAGTGAAAAAAAATATCCGAAACGTTATCACTCTCGGCTGATCGAATCTCTCTATTCCAAAAGGTTGAGCTCAGACAGCGATCGTGCGATAAAGAAGACTTTGATAGACGTTTGATTGAATTATCCACGAGCGACCGAGGTTAAATTACGAAGGGTAATCACGAAGAAACTTTTACCAGCGATTAAATCCTCCTTGTCCTTATTTCTCGCGAGAACGAAAAACGTCGAGCCCGTGGAAGCAAAAAAAAGGCGGTGACGGGTGATAAATTGAGTTTTCGAAGCATTGATTTTTACCCGCGCTCTTTTTTATCTTCGTTTTGTCCGAAGGAAGGCTCACCATTGGGAACGTCATTAGCACTAATGTTTACCGCGAATATTCAACCGGACAGAGACAATGACAACGACGAAAATGAAATCGAGCATGCGGTAAATATTAATATAATATATTGTATCCGTCAATGACAAAGGCAAAGTGCAATGACAACGACGAGGATCATGTAAAGGATACGGGGAGGGGTGTGAGTACAAAATAAACGATTAGTTTCGGAAATAGAAATGGACGAAAAACATACTCCTTATTTTTTTATGGTTTTTTATTACATCGTTGGGATGCAACAAAAATATTTTTTCTCGTATTGCCCTAATTTATCGTATTTGGGCTAATTTAGGATACAAGAATGACTGAAGCTTGGAAACTTGGAAATAAAGATTTAGATGGCAATACAAAAAAAGTAATGAAAATATAAAGAATTTTCGTTGCATTCCAACGATGCAAACTTCAACACCTTTTTTCTAAACTTTTTCGGCGAAAAATCTAGAACTCCGATATTATATTAATGCCATAATAATATACTAATATATATGCACTTCCCGCCCAAAGTTTTTCAAGTACTTGCGATAATAGAAAAAATTATATTGGAATAATAAATTTCATTTTATTTCTCATTTTACGAAGATGTTATACAGCTCTACGAAGTGTATATATTATTACTCTAATTATATTATAATTATACTACTATTGTTACTAATTACATACTAATTATATACTAATTATGTTATTCTAATACAATTTGGTTGCTTTCCAGAGCGATCGAAAACTTTTGATAGGAAGTGTGTTTACATATATTTATATATAGTTATATAGTTCTATAAAGTTTTCGATCATTTTGGATAATAGCAAAAGTGTATAATTATAAAATTATAAATTCAATAGAATATAAAAATAATATAAAAAAGTATAATATAAAATTATAAAAATTAAAATAATCAGATATATGTATATAATCATTTTAATATTTATAATTTTATATTATTATTTTTATATTATATTTAATTTATAATTTTATAATTATACAATTTGCTATTATCCAAAAACATCGAAAACTTTTGGTAGGAAGTGTATATATATATGTATATATATATGTATATATGTATATATATATATGTATATATATATATATATATATATATATATATATATATATATATATATATATATATATATATATATAATATACTAGCGTAATGTATATTCATAAATTCATCATTACCACGACGATATCATAATAACATATGTACTTACGAGAAAATCTATGGGATCTTCCGGCCTCAGTTTTGCAATTTCTATAAGTCCTTTCGTCAGCGTTGGAAATATGTATCGAACAAGATAATGTCGCAGTGGTTCCACCATAGTAGACAGCTGCTCATCTTCTTCTTTTTTAAGTTTCTCCATCAAGTCTTCCTGTTATTTTAAAAAAGTAAGCACATTGCTGTCAAAAATCGTAATTTTCCTCGCTTCTTCCCATTCTTTGAAATTTTTCGATTAAATATACATAACAACGCATGCGATAGACGCATAATTTACCATTATACTCAATTACGTTTTATCAAATAGATAATTAATTGTTCATCGCTCGATTTTTCTGCTTCGTGTTGTACGTTTCTTCAAAAACTTTTCCAAAACATATTCCGACGAGAAATTAAATAATTCAAGAGATCTCGATGCTTCACGGATAAACGAGCTATTATTCCGCGGTGCGCGAGATGTAGGAAGGAATAAGAAATTCACGCGACGGGAGCAGGCTGAAATATTTAAATTGTAGTAGGGGGAACGAACGAAACTTTTCTCCCAAGATGCATCTCGGGTGAAAACTTTGGGACCCCTCGCAGAGTTAAGGGTCTAAAAATCTCGTCACGGCAAATTTTCTTTCTCCAGATTCCAGACGATCTGACTCTCTACTTCTTTATTACGGCCCAATTCACTCGGCGAGTTACGGCTCAGACGTTCCCGACAACGTCGAATGGCCATACTTCGGTCGAAAGCTTTTTTTTCCCCTCGAAAGTTTCACCGCGACAGAAAAACGAAGAATAAAGTTTCTCCCCTTTTTGTGGCAATACTACGAGCCTTAAGACTCGTGTTTCTGTTCGAAGATTCGAGCTAGTCGACATCTTGAATACTGAATTCGTGTCAATCTTGGATTTACTCAATACGGTTCGCCCTGTCCTTGCAGAGCTTCGAGAAGGATGGAACAATGGGCACACTTGGAGAGACGATTTATTTGGTCCAAATTAAATCGTGCCATTTACATGAAAACGGCTTAGAAATGTTCCCCGGGAGGCTAATATTAAAATTAGTTAGAATAATATTTAAAACTTTTCGAGCTTTATGAAGGACCTCTCTACGGGGAGTAAAGTTTTCACGAATCTCTCCCCAGTTCCATTCCATCCAAGGTTAAGTTAAGGTAGACCGAGCGCGCGCTCTTGATTTCTATAGATCTTGTTCAAATTTTAACCAGACGTTGTTCATATCATTATGCATGTTTGAGTGAAATTTCAGAACGCTCGACTATTCAGATTGGGAGATAATGGGTTTTTTAATTGCAACTTTTAACACTGCAGGGTTTGCAATAAAATTTAGACGAAATCATTTTCCGTAAAAAAGATTTGTACCCTATAATAAGAAGACATATGGCAACAGAGCATCGCACAGTGGTTCCAAACGCCGAAAAGCTGGCCAAAAATCGAAATCATCGAAAAAACGGATGGTGGTGGGTATATATAGGTTTTGGGGGTTGCTGAATCCGAATCTGATGTTAGTTTTTCGAAAAAAATGAGTCAAAAAGTCAAAAACAAGATGGCGGACCAAAAAATTTTTATATCAACTTTAAACAATAAAAAATGATGTTATAAGGAGTTTTTGAGGTCGCTAAATCGAAATTTGACATCAGTTTCATAAAAAAATGCAATTCAAAGTCAAAAACAAGATGGCGGACCAAAAAAAAATTATTATAATTGTAAATGATAAAACCTGTTGATTAAAGGGTTTTCGACGTCGCTAAATAAGAATTTGACATTTAATCAACTTGGAAGAAATTTTTAAATAAGTTTTTTGAAAAAAATAATTTATTGTTTATAACAAATTCATTGTTTATAATGTCAAAATCATTGGTAGTATGTATATTCAACATTAAATAACTTAAACAAATTTTTTTTGACGATATTGGGCTTCATATAACGTAAAAATCATATTTTCAGCCATTTTTTTAAGTAAATTTTCAAATTGCATTTTCTCAATTTCTGGCAAATTCGGGCAAAAGTTATTGGCGTCATAATTTAGTGCTATGATGCCCTTACCATATGCTATTAATTTTAGCCCGGGATCTAGCGTGACTTTCGAGAAAATGAGAAAGTAAAAGTGGCATAAAAATGACGAAATTTTGTGATTTACAAACAATAATATATAAACAGTGTACAAGCACTTAAAATTTCAAACAAATCGTATTTTACTAACCTCAGATATCCCTCTCTTCGAAACAATTCACTTCATCATGAATAATTAACACTAACTTGTCTAAATTAAATGTTTAAGTCAGAAAATACGTGACATTCACGAAATTTAACCTTAACTTCACGACGCCACGCTGCCAACAAGTGTGCATTATTGGCATTGGTAATGCTGCGTGCTCAAAGTACAGGTACCAACCTAACATATGGCACACAAAAAAGTCCTATATTTAGTAACGCGATTTTCCCTATTTTTGGCCAGCTTTTCGGCGTTTGGAACCACTGTGCATCGTTACACGTAGCCAATGACGTAAGTTTGCTCGGTATATTTAAAATAATACTGAAACACAAATTTTTATTTCGAAGTAATTTTTAATCGAACAAAGTTTTTAATTCGTTATGACCTAACCAACACTTTTATCTGTTAATAAAGATAACATAAACAATGTAAAATATTAATATTCATAAGGCAAATATTTTTTTATGATCAAAGTTTTTAACTTTAGGCACACGATAATTATAATTTTTTTCTCGAAATATTGAACAATACTGTTCTGCGGTGTTGCCATATGTATTATTATAGAGGAGAAATATTTTTTACGGAGAATTATTTTGTCTTTACTGAACGTTTTTTAGCAAAACTGAATAGTATAGGCAATACAAACTTTTTTCACTCTTTCCTTAACTAGTTTGGTATCTAAACATAATTTGTTTTCGAAATTTATAAACACAATAGAATGGTACGACGAATTATGTGACCTGACTTTCGGTCAATACAGACCCTGCAGTGTTAAAAGTTGAAATTTTAAAACCCATTATCTCCCAATCTTAATGGTCGACTGTTCTGAAATTTTACTCAAACATGCATAATATGAACAATGCCTGGTTATAATTTGAAAAAAATCGGACCAAGTGCGCGCGATCGTTCTACCTTAAAACCATTTGCACTAAGTTTTCATTGATTTATGGAATAGACGATAATTTTTCATTGAGTGCACACAGAATGAAATTCTACAAAGAATCTACAGAATTGAGTCGACGAAAAACGTTAAGAATGTTCATTCGTTAAGTAAGATAATTTGTTGATCGTTTAAATTGATTCCTTCGATGGACATTTTTCGAAATGGAAATAATTGTTCTTTCACGTCATATAAACAATTGGTAGACTATGTTTTTTTAAACACTAAAAATATACGAGAATCATTCGAAAGGTAATCGTTTTGCTTATTGACTATAGCGCTCGTCGAATAAATAACAAACACCGCAGTCCACTGTTGCAAAATAATTTACCACATACAAATGACTTGTAAACTATTTGAGAGAGTAAAATTTGAAAAAGGAATTAAACTTTCTGCTCAATGATATTGAAGTTTGGATCGTTTGGATGCAACGAAACTAATTTTTTTTCTAGTTGCCAATTTTTTTCGGGGAACTAAGGCTACTTCAAACTTTTTGCAGATCTTTATTAAATGCCATTTCACATTAGAGTCAACCTAAATCGATCAAAAATGATTTTGTATAGCAATAAAAATGTAGAAAAACCGAAATAAAAAATCCACAGATATTGCACAAAGCGCAGTCTTAATAAAAAAAAGTTGCACTTTGATTAATATTTGTAGATTTTTTAATTTTCGTTTTTCTACATTTCCACCACGCCATGGCATTGAAAATGTGATCAGACTTTCCGGGTTATAAAAACAGATACATGTAAATAGTATGAGTTGGTTTTTATTATTTAAAAAAAAATATTGATACATTGAGCTCTATAATTGGGTTTATTTTGGGTTTATTTGTACAATAATTGTTATATTTATAATTTTTGTAATATATTCGTTATATAAGTTGGAATATAGTTTTTAAATTAATAACAAGATTAGAATTGGTTTGGAAGGGAATTTTTCAACTGTTCACAGGCATTCAGCATTTCGCAGCTTCCCCCACTCTACTACAACAGAGTGGGGGTAGCGTTAGTTTCGTGTGACATCCAGCTAACGCAGACCCCTACACCCAGCCTACCTCAACAAAGATATACAGTTTTAACCTTCCGCGGTCACCCGGGTCTGAATGACCCCAAGCGCAACTTCAAGCTAAAACTACTATAAGTTGTTGGTGGCCAAGGCGACTGGCCTGCTTCCTAACGGTGCTTAGCTCTTTGTAAGTGCACATTAGAGTCGAACTCGGAGCTATGTTTTTCCTTAAACTATTTCCCTCTATGGACCTATTCCCTCAAACTATTATATCTCAAGAGTATCACCCTAAAATGTTATAAAGAAAAAATGAAATTTGCAAGAGTTATGATTTTTCTTACTAAAAAAGAGCTTTTTCCACGCATCGTTGCTGATTTATTCCCGCGATTTAAAAATTCGATAAAAATATAATACCGAGAATGCAACATTCTAGAATGTTCAAACTACTATCCTGTATTTTTATGAGTCATTCGGAACGATACTGTCAACGCGGCAATCGTTTGAAACATGGCTGGGGTCATTGCGACCCCCTGTGATCTGCGCGTTATAGCCATAAGGTGTGACGGTGAAGGGTTAAAATCATTTTCAATGGTATATGCGATAAAATTCCATTTCAATGATGCAAGCTTCGACAACATTCTGCTAAGGAATCCTCACTTTCTTGCAATTCGCCATACACGCAAAGTTTCGAAAAAAAAAAACGTACTTTATAGCTGACTGAATTTTCCTGAGCGAAACATCGACTTTGAGAATAGATTAATTTGAGTGGCGAAAAGAATGTGAAAGCGAGCTTTATGCGTGCACGTGTCAAACGTTAAGCCTCTTTGCAGCTCACCCATTCCATCATTTTCCTCTCGCGGGCCCTTTTCCTCTCGGAATCCTCGCGTTCCTTTCGAGCAGCCTCACTCTTCGAAAGGGCGAGGGCTTCCGCCTCGACACGTTTCTTAACCTCCGCTCGTTCCAAATCCGACAAACCTGTTCGCGACGCAAAAACGCTCTCGTTATTTCTCTCCATCCCTCTCTTTTTTTCTCGTACTACGTACACCCTCTGTGGCACGTGGCACGATAAACCCACCCTTCCACCAGCCTCATTTATGAGATCTTGCCGATCTATCTCAGATTTTTTTCTTTACCTTTTCTTCGCCAGCAGGCACGTTGGAATATTTTAATTGCTACAGGTGGAATTGCAAAGCTTTTTATCCATCGATTCGGATGTAAATTTACGGCGACATGTGAAGAGGACGCGTTGGGGCGAATTTACGATCGAGCCACCCCTCTCATACTGTAAGGATGCCATCGTCGCCATTTTTTTGCAAGATGTCTTGATGAATGTTACATTTTTTTACAGGGTTTAATCAATTTTATGTTTTTTTTTACAATATGCTTTGATGAATGTTTAAATTAAAGCCCAAAAATTCCATCGACTTTGGTCGTGATAATAGTTCGGTGAAAAAATGTTTCTTATGTACGAAATTTTCATGATTTTCCGTTTATTGGGGGCATTCGGGAGCGTGTGATTTGAAAAATTAGAATACTGATGACAGTTGAATAATTAAGTAAATAAATTTATAGAAATATTTGAAAAATCGATTTTCAATGTATCTTGAGATCATTTTACCATAATTTCTCGGTTCCCCGAGTCTCTCAATGCATCGGACAAACGTCGAAAACATTTCGGGACACGTGTCATCTTCGATATTTAGGAAGAGTGGATGCATTTCGCGTTCATCGAAAAATTGTAGAGGTGTCTCTTCTTCGGTATTTCTTTCTCTGCAAGTGAGAGTAATCGTATATATATATATATATATATATATATATATATATATATATATATATATATATATATATATATATATATATATATATATATATATATATATATATCATTTCCATAAAAACAAAAATAATGGTTTTACGGAAACATTATTTTTGTTTCCATACGTTCCTTAATTATATATTAATATTAGATAATACTAATATATCATTATTATATATATATATATATATATATATATATATATATATATATATATATATATATATATATATATATATATATATATATATATATATATATAAATTAGGGTGGCACAAATTTAAGCTCTATTTTTATTCCTTTTTCTCACCAACAAATTATTTTCCTTGAAGGGGAAAAAAATTGTCGTGGAAGCTGCGAGCGGTCATAAAATATTTAGCGGTCGCTCAAGCCTCCCAAAAATTCGAATTTTCACTGAAAAATTGATTTTTTTTCGTCCACTTCTCACCCATGAATTTTACGCTTTATAATTTTTAAATTAACCTCGCGGAAGCTCGAGTCTACTAATGAATATTTAGTGGTCGCTCAAGGTTTTTTGAAATTCACGATTTCCGCAAAAAAATAAATCTCGCATGCACTATAATTCCTTGTAGCATAAAAAGAAAATAGACAGCGAAGTATTACATTTTTTGAATAATTTATTGTAATAATTTGTAACAAACACCAATTAGACGATGTGTATTATTATGTATTATTATATTATGGTACCGCTCGTCACAGAGTACAGCTACGATTGGTCCGCAGTTTGACTAACGAGACCAAATGTGGGTCGCATTACGATGCGCGGAAAACAGCTGCCATTTCAGTTTTACGAATAAAACGGCCTATGATTTTTTTTACGGACAAGAGCTTTAAAGAATTTTTTATGAGAACAAACATTTTAATTCTTGGGTTAGAAGTGTGAGGTGAATTTGAAAAATCTGTTTCTAAAGAGAAAAGGATGAATTGTCATGAAAATTTTACAAAGCGTCAAATTTATCAGTGAGAAGAGTAAAAATAAATTGGCGAAAATTGGACATTTCGAAGCTCTTGAGTGACCACTAAATATTCATTGGCCGGCTACAGGTTTCGCGAGGTTAATTTAGAAAATATAAAGCGTAAAATTCATGGGTGACAAGTGGCCAAAAAAATCGATTTTTTAATGAAAATTTGAATTGAGGAGGTTGAGCGACCTCTAAATATTGTTTGACCGCTCGGAGCTTTCGCAACACTTTTTTTTTCATTGAAGGAGATAATTGGATGGTGAAAGGAAGGAAAAAAATAGAGCCATAATTGTGCCACTGTCGATAGGTCAGATCATGTTCCACTATATACCGAAATTTCAGTTTAGTAAAAGTCCCAGGGTTTTTACGATTTTGGGCTTTATGTTATTTTTGTAAAAAAAAAAATCATCTGCTCTTGGTTTTCCGCATGCCATTTCTACGAATGATATGAATCCACAATAACTCAGCGACTCTTTAAAGTAATTGGCACGATATGCGTAGTACATTTTTTCACATTTTGTTCGAATTGGTTTGTATGGTAATTCTGCATAAGATATTTTTTTAGAAAGTTTCCGTAACATTTAAGGTTGAAATAAAGATCTTTCTAGATGAGACGAATAACCAAAAAGATTTTTAAAAAACGGATAAAAAAATTATCATTTGTAGAAACGGCATGCGAAAAACCAAAAGCAGATGATTTGTATTTCGAAAACCGTGGGATTTTTACTGAATTGAAATTCCAGCATATAGGAGGGCATGATCTGACCTATCGACAGTTGGAGGATTATCCATTCATAACAGGACACCTTGTACATATGGATTTTTCTCTATAATTTTGCCATTTTTGTTTATACGGAAATTTGAAAATAATATTACTATTTTATAACAATTTACTTTAATAAGATAGGTTAATAAATATTATGATTTACAATATATCTAAAACGAAGAAATGAGCAAATAATTTGAATGACCTGTATTCTTTCAGGCGTCGCAACATGCCCTCCTCATCGTAATGAGTCTGTTGAACGTCCTTCTCAGGCAAATGAATCACGCGTTCAATGAGAAATTCGTCACTGGCCTCGAGAACAATTATAAGTTCGGGCATGATTTTTCGGTTTGTTCCGATCATTGAATCATCACTCTCGGCTTCCTCGACGTTTTCGTCATCGTCGCCAGTTTCGAAAAGACTTTTGGCCTGCGAAAACGTCTTTGGATGTCCGTCTATCACGTAGCCTTGGTTCTGACAATCCTTCGACAAAAGACGTTTCACGAAAAGCCTACAACGACGAACGTTCGTTCGGTTTTTCTCCAAATGTAGAAAAAGTCCTTTCCAAGTGAATTTTTGTGGAGGGCAATAATAACTTGTTAAGAATATCTTCGTTGAGGCGGCCATTATTCTTGGCGAGATTACCACGGATTTCGTTCAGCTCTTCCTGCAAATCATCTATCCCTGGCACGTCCTCCTCTTCTTCGTCCTCGTCATCCAAATCTTTAAACTCGACCTTGGGATAATTTTTTTGGCCAATATCCGCAGCATTGGCAGCCTCGATCTCTTTGGACTTCGATATTTGCAAAATTGTTCGCATCAGAAATAAAGCAAATTGACGAAGTATGCTTAATTCATTTATCAACTTGTAAATTTGCTCGTAATAATGACAACAAAAAAATTGAAAAATATATATTCACCGTCCTGGTAAAGTAATGAACATTGTTATGATAAACACCATTTGTAAAGGATTTTATTTAAAAATATACAGGATGTCCCAGAAGTGATGGTAATCCCTGAAATGGGGGATTGGGGGTGAAATTCTGAGTCGATTGATATAAGTATGTATGGGTCTCAGATCAACCCCTGAATTATTATTGATTTTTAAAGGCGAGCCAATCAGGTGCGCCCACATTTTAAAATTAATAATAATTCAGGGGTTGATCTGAGACCCATACATACTTATATCAATCGACTCAGAATTTCACCCTCAACCCCCCCATTTCAGGAACCACCATCAGTTCTGGGACACCCTGTATATCATCAAATATTCTTTTCAGCCGATAGGCGTGTCCCATCCTTTCACGATTGAACAGTGCTACATTTTTGAAAGGCCGGCGAACCTGATTGGCCCGCCTTTTAAAAATTAACAATAAATCAGGGGTTGATCTGAGACCCATACATACTTATATCAATCAACTCAGAATTTCACCCCCAATCCCCCATTTCAGGGACTACCATCAGTTCTGGGACACCGTGTATATCATCAAATATCTTTTTCAGCCGATAGGCGTGTCCCATCCTTTCACGATTGAACAGAGCTGTATTTTTGAAGTTATGAAATTATCATGATCTACCGGATAGCTAAATCCTATATTTTTCTTGATGGCGAAATTTGCATCGTTGGGATGCAACGAAAATTCTCCCTTGTTTGAAAAAAAAACATTCATTCGTATTATTATTTCAAGTTTTTTTCTTGCCGATTTACATTGCACATCCCTAACATCAGGAAAAACGTTTCAGTGATTTTCGTAGCCTGAATGTGGAAAAAAATTAAGCATTACGAAAAAAAAAATCTGTTGCATTCCAACTTTAAGAGAATTATTTTTCAACGTTTAATAATTTGGTAATTTAATGTTTCTGAATGTGGCTTTGAATCCTAGGGGAAGGAAACGTTTTTTGTTCAATCGAGCTAGAATATGTCACGAGCATATAAAAAATGTAGAATGTATGTACTATTTTTAAAATGGTGTCCTCGATGAGACTCTTGACGTGTATGTAATGGATTCCATAATGTTGAGCCAACTTCCGAGCGAGTACGGTTTTGCCCGAGGCGGGTGGTCCGAGTACGATAATTTTCAGGGGCGACAATTTTCGTGATTTCTTATATTCGTCGACGAGGTTATCGGCGTTATCGCGGAAAAACATATTCGAATGCCAATCGAATTCATTGTCGAAGACATAACCGGGTGCAATATTTATATCGGCGCTCATCATATCGTAACTTCGTTGGGAAAGTTCGCCGAACAAAAAAGCTTCCTCGGCCGTGATAAGCTGAACTTTGCCGGTCGCGAGGGCTGTGCTGATTTTCTGCGAAGAAATTATACACATGTGGATCCAAATATTGAAAAAGTTCACGGTCAACACAAACAGAAGGGAAAAAGAAACAACAAGGGGGCTGCTCCGAGGAAAGATTCCTCGAGGGATGAAACTTAGCGAGGATCTAATTTGGTGCAGGGAGAAAGAACCGTATTGGGGCATTTCTCGATCGATCTTTTCTTTTTTGCCCACCAGAACGGGACGTACGTGATTGCATCATTTTTGGCTCCCTTGAGGCGGGAGCCTGAATTAGAAGGCCCAAAAAAAGCGTTTTTTGGGAATTTGTTTAGAAGGGGAAAAAAGTGGGCCCGGTAAACACTGAGGTATCTTTTCATGTATATTTGAAATGTATAAAAAAATGTTCAACATGAAACAATAAATGACTGCAGATTTATCAGCCTATTCCATATATGTCTTGCCACTGCAGTCCCCAATCGGTGGGAACGATGCAACTCGTAATTCTCGACTGAACCAAATAAACCAATAAAATGTCCATTTTTCATATATTTTTCTTCTGGGTGAATTGAGAAAAAGCTGAAAAAATCGTGAAATTACAACTTTTACCAGATTTGAAAAATAAATGTG
Source organism: Ophion ellenae (assembly GCA_963210295.1). Taxonomy (NCBI): domain Eukaryota; kingdom Metazoa; phylum Arthropoda; class Insecta; order Hymenoptera; family Ichneumonidae; genus Ophion; species Ophion ellenae. The sequence goes on along the minus strand of OY723396.1, from coordinate 26,386,294 downwards.
TTAAAAAAAAACTTTAACGTGCTATAAAAATTATTTAAAAAGACTTTTCAACGACTTTTGTAATTCACTTAGAAGAGAATTTCATACTGAAGAAAATAAAGATTGGTTTGATTCAATAGGTCATTTAGTTTTTTTGCCATCACGCCCGCCAATTTGGAAAAATCGTGAAAATGAAAACTGGAGAAAACGCGCTTCAAAGTTTTCAATAGAAGGAAATATCAATATCAAATATCAATCGCTTCTCTGCTTTTGGCCTTGTATCTTCGAAAATATTTACAATTGGCATCCGTAAATTTGTACATATATTCTTGAATAGTTTATCCATTCATTTAAGCAATTAAAAAAAAAAACTATTTTTCGGACCTTCTGATTCAGGCTTTCGCCTTAAGGATGTTCGGTACGGGCGATACAATGTTGCCATGCTAAACCATGTTAAAAATATAAAAAATTTCAAAAAGTTCAGAATTTTATCAAATTTGGTGAACATATTATTTAGTGCCAAATTTGACAATACAATTTTTTTCAGATTTTTCTTCTGCACAGTTGTCAAATAAGTTATTACTAAAGTTTACGTGTATGAGCATAGCGTTTCCATATATATATGTATACATTGCGGGCATAAGAAATCTGCTTTAATGCTTAATTACTCGATAATTAAGTAGAAGAAAATTTTGAAAAAATTGTGTTTTCGCACTTAATGTTAAAGAACATTATCACCAAATTTGATCAATTTCTTAACATTTTGACTTTTGTAGCGAAACTCCTTAAGGCGGGATATACATTTACACGGGAAAGAATTAAGCAATTTTTAAAAAGTAAGCAATAGTTATTCTCCATTTAGCAAACTATAGGTATACATTAATAGTATATTTAAGTATACAAAACAATTTTTTTTAATTCCTTTATTGGCAAAAAAAATCGAAAATTTGTTCATTTAGAACAGGTATAGTTTCTATTTGTCAGTAACTAAAATGAAAAAAATGCAAATTTCAGAGAATGCCACGCATTTACAAAAAAAATCGGCATTTCACGCAAAGTTTCTGTCAAATTTGGATTAAAATAATAGTTTTTTTTTTTTTTTCAAAAAATTTCAAAAACAATTCTCGTCAAGTAGAAGGTAGCGATATTATCAATATTTCTACCAAGTTTCAACCCAAACGGCTTAATAGTTTTTGAGTAATTCTGCACGCCAATTTCGAAAATGCAGTTTTGAGAAAAACGCGTTTGAAGTTTACATAGACTTTGAATTAAATTGCACTAGGTACTTGTGGTAACTAATTACTTAAGTAATCTATAACAAAATAATTAAATCATCAATTACAGTGGTAATTGTAATGGTTAGTTGTTAATTTGATTACTTTTGCCCATCTCTGCCTCTGTATCGTTTGAAGTTTTTCGAATTTCGCTTTAAAACTTTGGGAAAATATTCTAAAAATATAGTTATATCGTGTAGAGAAGAAAAAAGTGATCGATGTTTTTTATCATTGTAAATGTATATCCCGCCTTAAGGGCTCGAAAATAGAGGCTGCAATTTTTATTCATGGAAAAAATTCTGCAATTCTGATACTTTTTGGAATTTTGGAAGGTGAATTTTATCACACCGTTGAAGTTTGCATAGTTGGCATGCAACGATCTTTTTTCTTTCGGTTCGCAAATTTTCTGTCGCAGATTTAATCTACGAAAATCAAGCAAACGATTTTTCGCATTCTTATTCAACTATCTACAAGAAATCTGCAAAATATGATTTTGGATAATAATGAAAATAAGAAATTAAAAAGAATTTTCGTTGCATTTCAACTATTCAAACTTCAACCCCACAATTTAACCGAGGTACATAAATTACGAAGCAATTGTATCATTATAAAATGTAAAATACTTTCTTCTATATTTGATTCATATTAAAATTGAATGTATAATATACTCGATAATGTTTATACTATATTTTATAATATTTATAAAAGAGTTGCTGGGAAGATTTAATTAATATTTGAATTTGATGTATAATATATTTAATGACACATTTTTATTTTCATTCTTCAAAATATTCACCTTTGCTATAGTCGCCTGAGAAATGAGTTCCGGCTCAGCGGCTACGATGTACCTCGATTTCGGCCATTTCGTGATTAGCATGTAGATAATCCTGAGAAAGAGTGAGTCTTATTGAGCCGCCATCGAAAGCACCAGTCAATTGGATAATACTTGAGTAAAATCTTTTATAATTATTTTTATCATATTTTTAGAATTTTTCGACTGGTGGTCGAAGAAAAAACGCACTTGGGTAATTCAATTGGCTGATTAACGACACTGAACTTGAATTAACCGGTTATGCCTAGTTGTAACATTGAAAAACAGCTCATTTCTGGAATTAAAAAAAATCGTGATGACAAATTTCTACAAAAATAGAGTATTTGAAAAAGTGCCATTTGAAAAAGTATCATCTGAAAAAGAACGGAAGCACCTCTCGAAAACGTATTTGCGGTGAGCAGTGCCCTACTGAACCAAGTGATCTAATATAAAAAAATCAAACAGATTTCGTTAATATATTACTTTATCATATGACTAGCTTTCTGCCCGCGGTTTCCTTCGCGTAGACTTGTGTTGAATGCTCCTTAATGAAATGTGCTCCTGAAATATTTAATTAAGGAACACGTAGAATTGTGTTGAAGAGCATTGATACTAAGTTTCAAGTAAATCTGAACAGATATTTCTTTTACTGTACAAACTTTGCTACCCCCTTTTCCCCTTAAGGATTGAATTTCCTAAAACGCTGAAATTTCATTAATTGTGTCTAGGAGAAGTAATACAAAGGTTCAAGTAAATTTGACCCGATTTTTTTAATTTTCTGTACAAACTCCGCCACTCCCTTTCATTTAAGGGATGAATTTCAAAAAACGCTAAAATACGAGTTTTATTAATTGTGTTGGAGAGCTTTGAAATTAAGTTTCTAGCAAATCTCCTAACCAGATTTCTTTTCATTTTACATACAAACTTTGCCACCCTCTTTCTCTCTTTAGGGGTTGAATTTCTAAAAACGCTGAAATACGTGTTTCGTTAATTGTGTCAAGAAGTACAAATACCAAATTTCAAGTAAATACGACCAGATTTTTTAAAGTTTCCGTACAAACTTTGCCACCCCCTTTTATTTAGGAGTTGAATTTCGAAAAACGCTAAAATACGTGTTTTATTAATTGGGTTGGAGAGCTTTAATATTAAGTTTCAAGCAAATCTCCAAACCATATTTTTTTTCATTTTGCATAATAACTTTGTCACCCTCTTTCTCTCTTTAGCGTTTGAATTTCTAAAAACGCTAAAACACGTATTCCATTAATTGTGTCAAGAAGCACGAATACCAAATTTCAAATAAATACGACCAGATTTTTTTACGTTTCCGTATAAACGTGGCACCCCCTCTTCATTTAGGGGTTGAATTTCGAAAAACGCTAAAATACGTGTTTTATTAATTGTGCTGGAGAGCTTTAATATTAAGTTTCAAGTAAATCTCCTAACCAGATTTTTTTATCATTTTACATAATAACTTTGCCACCCTCTTTCTCTCTTTAGGGGTTGAATTTCTAAAAATGCTGAAATACGTGTTCCATTAATTGTGTCAAGAAGCACGAATACCAAATTTCAAGTAAATACGACCAGATTTTTTTTATTTCCATACAAACTTTGCCACCCCGTTTCTCCCCTCAAGAGTTGAATTTCGAAAAATCCCTTCCTAGTGGGTGCTTACGTCACAAAAGCAACCTACTGTCTAAATGTCATGTAATTAGCTTCAGCGGTTTTGGCTAGGCGTTGATGAATCAGTCAGGACATGTTCTTTTATAAGTATAAATTAATCGAAGGAACTTCCCAAATAGCAAATTTTAAAAAACTGTCGCGTGTTCAAAGACAGAATCTTGATTTTTGCCAAAAAACCGCATTTTTCGTTTATCAAATCGAAATTATACCTCGAAAACAAAAATCTTTCGAGAAAAAAAACGTTTAACATAAAAGCCCATAAATCTATCAATTTTGATCCTATCACCTCGAAATTTTCACTAAACATTTACACGGTATACTGTTAAAATACAACGTGTTTGAAAAAAGTTATTTTTTGACTTCACACCTAGGCATGACCGCTTAAACGAAAAAAAAATATTATTTCTATGGATTTTAATCCAGATACATAAAAATAATCAAAAGAACCACAGTTAAAAAATCATTGCGTTAATAATCAAGCGATGGCTTTCGTGGGTAATTTAATAACTTTGTCGCCTATTGCGAAGTATACAAAAATAAAAAATAGCTTAAGCTCACTCGGCAAGATCGCGCACATGCAGGAGAGGAATCCTGTTGGCGCCACTGCCGAAGATCGGCAAATAATCGGCGTTATGCCAGGCCATCTTGAAGAGATAATGAAGAGGACCCTCCTCTTCGCCATAAGTTATACCCGAGCCCAGAACGATGCATTTCAATTTATCTCGAAGATCGTTGAGTTTCGCGATCGTCGCGGCTTTTTTTTCGCACTTTATGTGCTCCTTGAAGTTCGGATGGGCTTTTCGCTTTCTGTAATCCGCCTCGGTAAATGGCAAGTCCGGATTTTCGGGATCGAGCGGTTTTGTCAGGGCCCAAGTCATTATCGTGGAGATTAGGATGAAAAAACGGGTGTCGGTGTTACGCTCGAAAGCTTTCGGAGCCTCGCGACGAGATCTCAATAATTCTTCGACGATGGCTGGAGAAGAAGTCAAGCAAGATAACGTCACCGCACTCAGCCTTTCTAACGTCGTCAGGACTTTCCTATTTTTTCTCCAAATGTTCCTTCGTATGCTCTGTGGGCTTTTACGATCACATCCCTTTCGCTTTTGCTCCTCATTTGTCACTCTACTTTCCAATTTGTTAGAGAAACCCCAAAGGGCTCTAACCACTCTCATTTCTTCGATTAAGAAAATCGCGATGATCAATTTCTCTAGCCTCTTAACTTTATATTCGAATAGTAAACTCTAACAATAAAGTTAGAGCTTAAGGGGTCTTCTCACTTTAGACGCTAAAAAAGGGCTATTTTCATTTTTTTTTGATAGGTTTATACTATAGACATTGATATAAAAGTTGTTACACATAATAAATACACGTTCGGAATACATCAAAGAATTATTTTTATTTATTTAAGTCACTATTTGTAGACGAAAATGGTATTTAAAAACATGGTAGGTCTGCGCTGTTGGTGAAATCTCGGAGATGGATCATCCGAAACAAAAAAAAATCAAACAGTTTTAGATTCAGTATGTTAATGGCTCTAGCGCATATCATACGATTTTTTATATATGCAAAAATAACAAAATGGCGGACATTTTTCGAAAAAAACAAAAAAACATGTTTATTCACCGCTTTTGGCAAAAAAAGTAAATATCAAAATTTAAAAAATCTTTGATATGCGCTATAGCTATAGTTGTAAAGAATATGTGGTTAAAATTGAATGAGGAACGGTTTCGTAGTTTCGAAGATTTTATCAACAAGACGTCGAAAACCGTTGTTTCGAGAAAAACGGGTTTAAAGTTTGTTTGGGTTACATAAATACATTATTTTTTTAAAATGTATTTCGAAAGTGTATTTAATAAGTGTAACAACTTTTATATCAATATCTATGATATAAACCTATCAAAAAAATCATTAAAATAGCCTTTTCCTAGCGTCTTAAGTGAGAAGATCCCTTAAGTACTTCTAACAAAAGGTAGGTATTTGAAAAAGTAACATCAGACGGACACTGTCATTTGTTTGCGTAAAAATATTCCATTATAATCGATTCATTTATCGATTATAGTTGATGCGTAATGAATGACTTTATACTAGAAAAATATACATGGTATATTTAATACTATGTATGTTTATCTTACAAGGAAAGGTTGCGAGGTCGATCTCTCCGATTTCGATGAAATTTGGCATGCTTGTAGAATGGGTAAAAATAGGCGACACGTATTTTTTTTATATCTGCGGAACCCGATTTTTAAGTGGTGAAAAGCACCCTCGAAAATAGGGGTGGTTTTCGTTTTTCGTCGATAACGTTATCGTTCTCATCTCGAATGTGCACGAAAAAATAAACATTGTTGCAATTTGACATTTTTTCATATCTCGTACTGTTAAAACGTTATCGACGAAAAACGAAAAACACCCCAATTTTCGAGGCTGCTTTTCAATCCTTAAAAATCGAGTTGCGCAGATATAAAAAAATACGTGTCGCCTATATTTACCCATTCTACGAGCATGCCAAATTTAATCAAAATCGGAAAGGTCGACCTCGCAACCTTTCCTTGGTAGTTCTTTCATTAGTATCAAATATAAATTTAATATTAGTATTAAATTTATATTTAATATTATAATATTATTTTCGTATTAAATATAAATTGAATAAAAATTCAACATTATAATATTACATTAGTATTGAATATAAATTTAATATTAATATTTAAATTAAATATATAATATATTTAACGCCACATTTTTCTTTTTTCACAATATTATACGCATTTGCGCGAGGGCTCAGGGTAACTGTGAAAAACCTGTGCCGATAAAGGCGTTTGTATTTGACCGAGTTCGGTTGTGTTATCATCAGAAATTCGATAAAAGCGTGCTGCTTGACGGTCACCCATCCAAGTATTGATCGCGCCTTCGCTACTCTCAGTTTGCTCCGTTTCTATTGATTTCTATGGTTCTTTTTCGGCGAAAAAAGCACGAAGCTTGTCACGGGTCGTACGGACATGATGAACCGCAATTACCAGCTTTTCAAATGAGACCGAATTCACCGCGAAATTCTTCGCTCGAGTGAACGAGGAAACGACGCGAATTTCACTAATTAGATTCATTTTCACGAGGCAAACAGGCCGACACGGTTACAACAGCGAAGTAACGGAATTAACGTGTCAGCTGGGGAATTTCGAAAGAGCTGTACGAGCCAATGAGGCACGAAGGAAGGGGCTACAAAGGGGCACAGGAGGGAGGGTGAAAACGAACGAAAATTGAGAAGATACTTTTACACGAAAAAATGTTTCTGATTTTCATGATTTTTTTTTACAGCAAAGTTTTCTTCACCATTTTTGAGACTTCGGCTATTTTTCTATTACTACTTTTGGCTGTTCCATGATATGTTTTTTTATTAATCTTAATCTTTTTACTAATCTTTACCCCCACTTGTAGCGCAAAAAAAGGCCTTTTCATGAATTATTTTAAAGAAAACTACAAAACTTTTTTAATCGATCAATATACCATCTTAAAGAACACATCTTGAAGAACTTTCAGTAATTTTTTTATTGAAAAATATTACATTGTTTAGTGGCAAATGGCCGTCAATGAAATAATGTTTTTATATACACGGTTTGCGGTGACTAACATTGCGGCGAAGTGGATCATCTGAAAAAAAAATACGGATGGATTTAGTCAAATATAAGTATAAACTAGTCTTTAATCGAAGGATTTTAAAAAATGTTCATTTTTCACAAAATGGCGGACAGTCAAAGTTAATGGTTCGATTTTAACGAAAAAAAACGGCCGTTTTTTGGCTATAAAACGGCCATTTTTTTTCGAAAAAAAAATCGAACGATTAAAGACTACATTTTTATGCATTAAATAAGCCTGCAAAATTTCAAGAAGATCGGTTCATTAGTGTTCGAGTAATCTTGGTCACCGACTTCAGAAATGCCATTTTGAGAAAAACGCGTTTAAAGTTTCTCTTTCAACGCTCTTTCAACGCGGATTCTTCTCTTTCAACGCTCATATCTCAGTCAATTTCTCAGATACTTATTCTCAGATACTTAACCTTCAAAAAAATCCAATAAAAAAAACGATTTTTTCAAAATTGCAAGTGGGGGTGACCCCTTCATAAGGGAGGTATAGCACGGTTTCTATACGGGTTTGCGACGGATGCAGTCAGGCGGCGTGAAACGTAGCGTCGGCAGGATAAATGTAAAAAAAAAACCAACGAAGATTTTTCTTTCATTAACACTCATACGCGGAATATGAACCAAGAAAAAGTGAGAAATATTACAAATCAATGAAATGGAATGATTTGAAACAAAAAAAATTGATTAAAAAAAATGGCTACGTTTCGTAATTAAAAAAAATCCTTTTTTTATTTTCAAAAACATTTAGGGCCATGTTTTAGACAATAAGGTTAGAAAGATGTATGCGAATTTTCGTCAGAATTAGTCGGAGAGTTTTTCAACCTATACGTCACGTCAGTTTATCATACCTCCGCCATTTTTAAAGATTAATATAAAAAATACCATGTAACAGCCAAAAGTAGTAATAAAACATACGCTAAGTCTCAATAAAGATGAATAAATATTTCCTTAAAAAAAAATCATGAAAATCAGCAATTTTTTCCTCGCCTAAAGGTATCTCCCCCCTTAACGATTTGCTTTGTTCGACTCTGTTTTTCTCGTCTCCCAATTTTCTCGATCTCGTTCCCTCTCCATTTTGTCCACTTTCTCTCGTCCTCCCTTTTTTCTTTTTCTCTTCTACCTTCGTCAATTTTCGGTTTACATTTTTCCTTCTCCCTCTTCTTTTTTACCTCCCTGCACCCTCTCTGCTCCCTTTTCTCCCTTTCTTCGTCGCCCTTTGACGAGCAGCGCTCGAATACGTAATGCTTTCTACGCATATCTCATTTACAACCTTCGAGGGCCCAGTTGGCCTCTTCTATTTCACCGTCGTCTTGAGTTATATCGTAGATCACCACGCCACATTTCATTAACTCGCGTAACAGAAGCTCTTTGTTCTTAGTCCCTCGTATTACCATAGTCACGTCTTCCGGGCGTTTGTACTGAGAAAATGGATGCAGAATGAAGCACCACGATCCATGGAAACGAGGGCAGAAATAAAGGGTGTCTCAAAATCACCTGACATTTCAATTTTCTCATAAAACCTATTATTTATTTGAAAAGTACGGATATTTTTATTTCAATATAAGGTACAAACATGGAGGTTTTGTGTGGAATACAATATCAGATAAATGACCGCCTCGTCCCTGTTTGCGAATGTTCACTATTTTGACGAAATTTTCAATAACATTTTTAACATTTCATTTTTTTTCATTTTTTTATGAGTGAAATGAATTTAACATTTCATTTTTAACATTTCAATAACATTTTTAACGAAATTTTCAATAACATTTCATAATTGCGGACTAATTTTATTAATGGTGCGTCCAATTGCTTCCTTGAGCTCTGGAATGGTCTGTGGATTATTGGCATACACTTTTCCTCTCAGAAAAGGGGGCCGGATTGAAATTCTGAACTTTGAATGCTCCGACGGTTTGAAATTCCGAATTTTAATGTTCCGAAATTCAAGATGGGGCCGGGTTGAATTTCCGAACTTTGAATGGTCAGAACGCTCAAAACTCCGAAAGAATTTTACACGAAAGACCAAAACTCCGAAAATCTTAACACCGTCAAAATAATTCGGCTATGAAAGTTTTAAAAGATTCAAAATTTTCAATAAATCGACGAATTATTTCAAGCATTTTTTTTTATTAAGAAGCGATTTTGCGTCAATTTTGAAATTTATCTACACAGTGTTATGCATTCTATATCATTTACAGACAACTGTGTAGACTTTCGCTGGCCTGATCTTGGCATGAAGGCCCGGTTGAAATTCCGAACTTTAAATGCGCCGACGGTTTAAAATTCCTAATTTTAATGTTCCGAAATTACAAGGTTCGTCAAGATTATGCCAGCGAAAGTCTACACAGTCGACTGTAAATGATGTAAAACGTATAACATTGTCTAGACAAATTTCAAAATTGACGCAAAATTACTTCTTGATCAAAAAAAAATTCTTCAGATAATTCGTCGATTTATTGAAAATGTTGAAACTTTTAAAACTTCCATAGCCGAATTATTTTGACGGTGTTGAGATTTTCGGAGTTTTGGTCTTTCGTGTAAAATTCTTTTGGAGTTTTGATCCATACGTAACCTCCATATTTGTACCGTATATTAAAATAAAAATATTCGTGCTTTTCAAATGAATGATACGTTTTATTAATAAATAAAAATGTCGGGTAATTTTGAGACACCCTTTATAAGGCTTAAAACGATCCGTCTGGTTGTGTGAAGTTAGTGCTCTTTGAAGATTAAGTATTGAATTGAGGAAGGGATGTTCACAGCTCGTCTTTGTCGTACCTCTTCGTCCTTGGCAGTGCCAATAACCTCGAGCTTTCGCGTCGTTGTTCGAACTTTATTTTCCGGAAGATTTGGCTCCTCCTCGCCATTATCTTCCCACTCGTCGGCGTCATCGTCCGCGTCAATGTCCTTTTGAACACTCTGATCCTGGATCGGCGATTCTCGTCCGGGCAGCGACTGCGAAAATGCCAATAAACCAACGGTTCACTGATCCCAACTATATATATTCCTCCATAGCCGTGTATGTCTATCTATGTTGAAGAGACAAGACCATATGCAGGGTGTCCTGTTATGAATGGATAATCCTTCAACTGTCGATAGGTCAGATCATGTCCTACTATATGCTGAAATTTCAGCTTATCAAAAGTCCCACGGGTTTCGAGATTTCGAGTTATGTTATTTTTTGAAAAAAAAAAAAAAAACAATCTGCTCTAGGTTTTCCGCACACTATTTCTACAAATGATATGAATCGACAATGACTAACAAGAAACATGCCTCAGGTGACACCCTTCGATTTTATTGAAATTTGGATATTTTGGAATTTTGGCACCGAAATTTGGAATTTTGGCACCGAAAAGTAAGCGATACGTTTTTCTTTATCGGCGGAAAAACTCTTTTAAGGGGTGAAACGAACCCTCGAAAATAGGGGTGTTTTTCGTTTTTCGCCGATAACGTTATCGTTCTCATCTCCAATGTATAGTGCACAAAAAAATAAACATTGTTGCAATTTGAAATTTTGTAATATCTCGTACCGTTAAAACGTTATCGACGAAAAACGAAAAACATCCCCATTTTTGAAGGTGCGTTCCAGCCCTTAAAACCGTTTTTCCGCCGATAAAAAAAAATACGTATCGCTTACTTTTCGGTGCTTTATAACATATCCAAATTTCAACAAAATCGAAGGGTGTCACCTGAGGGATGTTCCTTGTGAGCGACTTTTTAAAGCAATTGTCACGATATGCGTAGTACATTTTTTTTTACACCGCAGGCTATCAAAGTCAGATGATCGAATTGGTTTGTATGAAAATTCTGCATAAGATCTTCTTTCATAAAGTGTCCTTAACATTTAAGGTTAAAAAGAAGACTTTTCTAGATAAAACAAATAACCAAGAATATTTTTAGAAAACCCAGGTCAAAAAAAGTTATCATTTGTAGAAATGGCATGTGAAAAACCAGAAGCAGATGATTTTTATCTCGAAAACCGTCGGAATTTTGATAAACTAAAATTACAGCATATAGTCGGACATGATCTGATCTATCGACAGTTGCAGGATTATCCATTCATAACAGGACACCCTGTATAAAAAGAGAGAGAGAGAGAGAGAGAGAGAGAGAGAGAGAGAGAGAGAGAGAGAGAGAGAGAGAGAGAGAGAGAGAGAGAGAGAGAGAGAGAGAGAGAGAGAGAAGATGAGGAATATCACTATGTATACCGGAGTATTCTCTCAAAATGAAGAGTATAAAAGCTCATCAATAATTACTTAGGTACGAATTGAAAAACTTTTTTTTAAGGGCCTACATCTACAGTCGAACCTTGATGTAACGAATCTCTAGGAAAGTTCGGTATACTGAGTTTTCGTTATATTGAAGTTTCGCTATATCGAGATCATGTTCCTTAAAATGTTCTTAAAAAAATATATTAATATTGTAAATCTAGGAATATTTTTTAAAGAAAGAAAGGTTTTAATGAGGGCAATTTTTACAAGTAATTAGCAATTAGAGCATAATGTATATTATTTTGTTGTATCAAAGTTTCGGGTGTCTATCAAAAGGGAGTGGACGAATCTTCGTAATATCGAGGTTCAACTATACCTAGAGGCTCGAAAAAATTCTTAAATTTTGATTTTTTTCTAGAAAGTAGTTGGTGAAAAAGAAACACATTATTTTGTAACACAAAGGTACATATATTGACAGCTTTGGAACGAATCACCAAAAAATATAGAAGAACAACAAAGTCATAGCCGCCGGTAGATGTATTTTTTCGCGATATTTGACGGTGGACACTCTCCAGCTAAAACGGTTCTTCCGAAATCCAAAAATCAAACGGTTTAGTCAAGTTATCAATAAATACGAGTCGTTGACGATCGTCGATTTTCGAAATCATTTTTTTTGGCATCGTGGCGACGAATTGAAACTCGAGCATACAAAATCTGTTAAAAAAGTCGTCATTTTCATGTAACTATTCAAAAATGAAGATCGATTCAAAAGAAGTGAGATCGTCGACGACCTTTAAATGTTTCTCATCGTATCTCTTGTAAATTTGGAAACAATCCATCAAGTGTTTCTCGAAATATCATGTCCACCGACTTTGAAAACAGTTTTTCGAAAAAACCGCGTTTAAACTTTGAAGTATGGTGCTGCTGCGGCTTGCCCGGCCCGCTGTTAGAAGCTGTAGCTCATTCAATTTTAAGAATATTTCAATGAAATTTTCAGAGAATATAGCTAAAGACGATACTATCGAATAAAAATGTTTTTGGGAAATGCAATTTTTCCTGCACCTAGGTAGCCCCGTATATTCCGATTTAATTAAATTTCCGATTAGTTAAATTCCGTTAAATTTAACGGGCTACCTAGGTAGGAGAAAAATTGCATTTTTCATATCGCCTTTTAGCTATATTCTCTGAAAATTTCATTAAAATATCTCTAAAATTGAAATAGTTCATTCGAATATTCGAATTCGCGGTGTGCAGTTTTTTGGTACGTTCAATGACGCCTGTTGTGAACTATGATGCTCATGACTGAACATAGATGGCTGTGTTATGATCCGTTCGGGCAAGGGGATCGGTTCACTGTCATCGGCGTACAGGATTTAGGAAGAAGCAATTTTCTCGAGCAAAAGCACATACACGGTACAGATATACCGTACGATGATAAACTCGTTGGAAAAGCAGTGAGTGAGATACACGGAATAGATAGGAAGATCGATCTACGTGGGTGTGTATAGAAAGCCATGAGGACGTGAACGCCATGTCGGAAAGTTAAGAGGCTATCCTTTTGCCTATCCTATTCCCCCCCCCCCCCCCCCCCCCCCCCCCCATCGACGTGAAACCTTTGTCACGATGTTTGCTTAAAGCGTACATCAGATTGTGTCCGCATTCTTACCCAGGACCCCATCGATACTTTCAGACTGCTATATTCATTGGCCTCGTCGTGAAACACCTGTACATTTTTTCTTCCTTATTATTATTACTTTTTTAAAGCTTTTTTGGTTAAGAAGGGAACTTTTTTTTATTTAGGAGAACATATGTACCCATTTGAGCAAGAACTATTTCACCCCTATTAGAGGAGAAACTTTATTTTTTATACTGCTATGCACCGCATGGAAACGTTACCTAACTATTCAAATTTTTCGAAATAAACAAATGTTTTCTTCTTTTTCAATAAAGAAGAAGATTCTTTTAAATAAAGTTCTTTAATAAAAAAAACTCTTAAAAAAAGAATAATGAATTTAATTTAAAAAATGTCTTCTTTTTTAATGAAAAAAGAATATTATTTTTAATAAAGGAAAAAAAAACATTTTTTCTTCTCTATTATAATTACTTTTTTTAGCCATTTTTGGTTAATAAGAGGAATTTTTATTTATTTAGGAGAAATTATATCCCTATTTCAGGAGGAACGGCTTCACCACTATTAAAAAATGTCAAGACAAACAAATGTTTTTTTCTTTTTTTTAACAAAGAAAAAGGTTCCTATTAATAAAGAACTCTTTGATAAAGAATAAAGAGTTTAATTTTTAAAAATGTTTTCTTTTTTAATTTTTAAAAATGTTTTCTTTTTTAATTAAAAAAAAATCTTTTTAATGAACAAAAAAATAAAAAAATGTCTTCTCTATTATAATTACTTTTTTTAGCTATGTTTGGTCAAGAAAATGACTTTTTTTGTTTAGGAGCAAATGCATCCCCATTTCAGGGGAAACTACTTCACCCCTTTTAGAGGAGAAACTTTTTTTTATACTGCTAAGCGCCGCATGGAAACGTTAATAAACTGTTGAAAATTGTAGAGACAAAAAAAGTTGCTACAACTAGCCGTTCGGTTATGGGACGAATAAGCGTATGTTATTAGTCCGGATAGCGGCTTAGTTCACACAGTTCACGCTGTACAACGCCTCAAACAAACAAACCCGAGCAAACCCAAACAGACAAACTGAAACAAACAAACTTAAACAAGCAAACTCAAACAAGTAAACCCAAACAAATAAACTCAAACCAACAAATCCATTAAACCAACACCACCAACACAAATCCAAACAAAATTGTCAAGATTTTATTCAGACGAATACGTGTAAACTATTCGGCCATATAGTTTGTTTAACAATTTAACACATTCTAGCCGGACGATTAAGTTATTCGTCTGCATACTAGCTGACGCGAATCACAATAATGTGTACGCCTACTGGAAATGCAACGTGAAGTGAGCCGCTATCCGGACGAACGAAATAACATATGCTAATTCGTCCGATAACCGGACGGGGAGTCACTTCTTAAAAAAATGCTTCACAAAAATGCCGGCCCTTTAATAATTTCCGTCCCCGCTTGGTGGCACGTTTCAAAGGCTTACTGCGGCCAGTTTTTTCCCATGGTAGCTGTCAATATGATTGACGAAAATGCGCGATGGCAGGAAGCTCGTGTCGACGGGTGTATCCTTCGTCACTTCACGGCCATGTTCCTCGTTGCTGATAGTCTGCTCGTTCGATCTTTCCCGCTGTCGGGTTTGCTCGGATTTCGAAGGACTCGCGGGAAAATAATCAAGCCCGCTGGCCGAGCTTTGTACGCTTCCAACTGTCGTCCTTGATCTTGCGCCAGGTTTCGAAAGCGACATATCTTCTTGGTCTATGAACACACGTGTAGAAACGATGTGACATGATCTATCCGAAGCAGCGAAAATCCCTGGCAATGCAGCTTCTCGTTATATCCATTCGCAATTACTTCGTGTGGAATCCTTTGATCGTCCAACCTCGTAATTACTATCTCGATACGAATGTTGACGGAAAAGTACGCTGTCAAAGGCTCGCACCTGATTAACGGCAGTAAACTTTGGATTCCGGGTTGCAATTTATCCTTGATACCGAAGATGCATCGTTTCAGCTCAGCCTGAAGGTATCGCTATTGAAGCAGCGAGAACAAAGGAATTTTTGGCAACCCCGCGAAGTTCTCCTCATACGGAGATTGCTGAAGGCAGATGCCGATCAATGATTCACCCCATTCTCTGATTGAGGTTGTTATGGGGTCGAGTCAACGTGTTACCACCGAGCTGAAACTTTTCATAACATCGAAAAAAAATGTCTAACATCTTGAAATTTACACTAAATAGATGTGTAATTGATTTTATGAGTGAATCACTTTTTCATACAAAAAAAAATGTTAAATTCGCACATATTTGTATACCCGTTACTGTGGCCTAAGGCCTTAAGGTGGTCACCGAATGTCCAAAATGCATATTTTCACAAATAGATGTATTCGCTAGGCCAGGAGACCATCATCACCACTTCGAATGAGCTCAAAGTCCCAGAGTGTGTTGTCCAAAAGCAAGTTAGCGCGGATGTAGTTGCAACTTGTTCAACAGGATCCTAAGTTGGCAGTGAAACTCGTACCCTTGGTTAAGGACCTTGGAGACAGTTGAATTTCCGGTCTACCGATAGACAACCAGGGGTGGAATGTTGAAGTATGATAATTGTGGAGGCTAGCATATAATGGTGAATACTACATAGGGTTGTCGGTGGAACTATGGGTACCTAGATTTGGGAACCTTTATCGGATTTAGCACTCTCGCCAAATTATTTACTCTATAATCGATTTTGCTTTGTTTCGAGGCAAAAGATTTTGGGGTCACGTCATTTCCAACAACCACAAGTACCAGCGATGTCCACTTTGCCCATAACCCAGAAAGACTTTCGTAAGGAGGCTTTAGGCTACCGGACGTTGCTGTCACCGCCTGTCAACATCGATACAAATCATCGCCAATGCCGAATGTCTCTTCGTCTCCATTCGCTTCCATTCTCATCCCCGAACGATGCGAAATTCCTCACCCAACTCGATCTCTAACCTATTTGCCTATCGCTCCGCTGAAACAAAGGGAAATAGTCCTTTGGAAATAGAACGAGGATCTTGGCGGATTGGTGGTTCGCGCAAACAAGGCAAAGGCGATGGGATGTCGACTGAAGTCACACTCCAACTCGCAAGCTCCAGTGTCGCGGAAGAACAGTCTCAGCTTCGGTCTACAGATTAAGGCCTCTCACCTGCAATCAGCTAAGGAGTCTGCCGCTGCCGTACCTAAGCGATGACACTCGATACGAATTTGCAAAAGTTCAAGGGGGCCGGCTTGAAATTCCGAACTTTGAATGAACAGAACGCTTAAAACTCCGAAAGAATTTTACACGTAAGACCAAAACTCCGAAAATCTGTAGACCGTCAAAAAAATTTGGCTATGGAAGGTTTAAAAGTTTCGAAATGTTCAATTAATCGACGAATTATTTAAAGATTTTTTTTTTATTAAGGCGGGATTAAGAAAGGAAAATATTAAGCAATATTGAGGGATTTTTTAAAATAAGAAATAATTATTCCACAATTATCAAACTTTAGGTACACTTTAATAGTATATTTAAGTATACGAAACATTTTTTTTAATTAATCCATCATCAAAACGACGGAGCTGTGGCAGAGTGTTACAGCAAGGCCGCCGCGGGAGTCGCGCATCGGCGTGCAATCTTGCTTTCCGTAGACTTTGATTTGCAAAAAAAGTCAAACATTTTTTCAGTTAGAACATATATAGTTTCTATGTGACGGTAATTAAAATGAAGAAAATGCAAATTCAAGAAAATGGCACGCATTTACAAAAAAATCAACATTTCACGCAACATCTCTGTAAAATGTGGATTAAAAAAGTAGTTTTTTTCCAATTTTTCAAAAAAAATTCTCGTCAAGTAGAAGGTACCAATATTTTCAATATTTCTATGAAGTTTCAACACAATCGGCTTGATAGCTTTTGAGTAATCCTGCACGCTAATCTCAATAATGCAGTTGTGAGAAAAACGCGTTTGAAGTTCACGCCCGCTCCGAATCCGAGCGGTGAAGCGTTGACGGGCTGTAACGTTTGAAATTTTTCGAATTTTGCTTTGAAACTTTAGGAAAGTATTCTACATATTTAGTTCTATCGTCTGAAGAAAAAAAATCGATTTTTAGATCGTTGTAAATATATATCCCGGCTTAAGAAGTGATTTTACGTCAATTTTGAAATTTGTCTAGATAAAGTTATACGTTCTGCATCATTGACAGTCAACTTTGTAGACTTTCGCTGGCATGATCTTGACGAACCTTGTCATTTCGGAACATTAAAATTAGGAATTTTAAACCGTCGGTGCATTCAAAGTTCGGAGTTTCAACCCGGCCCCCATGTCAAGATCATGCCAGCGAAAGTCTACACAGTTGACTGTAAATGATGTAATACGTATAACATCTAGACTAGACAAATTTAAAAATTGACGCAAAATCATTTCTTAAGGGGCTATACCAGTGTGAACGCTAAAAATTTGGGTAATTTTCGGGAATTTTTTGAAAGAAAAGTACTCAATTAAATGTTTCGGAAAATTAGGAATATATTTGACTATATTTGACCTATATTACATAATTTTTTATAGAAAAATATGGAGATCCAAACGACTTATGCGCTGCTTTCGGAGGTGCCAAAAAAAATTCCTCCACCGCTCACATGATTCCGGCCGATCGAGTAGCTGAAACCGAAAAAGGAAAAAATATCGTTAAACTGGAAGGTATTTCCTGTACAATGACGTAGGATTTTCGAAAAATATCAAAATCTAACAAAATGGCGTAGTTATGAAAAAAACGTTTTCTGGCCTATAAAATGGTCGTTTTTTTCAATGCCAAATCGTCAATTTTCATCCCATCACAAATATCCTACTACATTGTAGAGTAAATGTATTCAAGAGTACTCAGTTCAAGTTTCAAGTCAATCTGATAATTGCTCTTTGAGTTACAATGTCAGCAAATTTGAAAAATCTCATTTCGAGAAAAACGCGTTTAAAGAATTAACTATCGATTTTTGCAGGATAAAATGATGAGCGATACGGCCTTGAAATTATTACAGGATATTCTTGAAAGTATAAACTGTCGAAAAAGGCAAATAAAAAATCGATTTTTTAAAAAGTATCACTTATATTGAAAATTTGGAAAGTTTAAAAACTTCCAAAGCCGAATTATTTTGACGGTGTTAAGATTTTTGGAGTTTTGGTATTTCGTGTAAAATTCTTTCGGAGTTTTAATCCGTTGGGGCAGTATTCTTCCGGAGTTTCGAGCATTCTGATAATTCAATGTTCGGAATGTCGACCCGGCCCCATCTTGAATTTCGGAATATTAAAATGCGGAATTTTAAACCGTTGGAGCATTCAAAATTCGGAATCAACCCGGATTTCCACCCGACCCCAGTTCTAGGCGGAAAGCTGGCCCGATAATTTGGAGTGGTAGGACGTAAATTCCGGAATTCATTTTTGCCCATCAAGCATCGCCGCGTCCGTGCATCGCAGTAATATTGGTACCGCAAGCATAAAAAAAAACCTCATTGTTGCTGACGCTGCTTCCACTGGCAATGAGTTGTTTATCTTCTATTGGCAGAATTTGCAATTCGTATTGTTGCTTCCATTGAGTTGTCACTCATAATGTTGCTTCTATTGAGTTGTTTATCTTCTATTGGCAGAAATTGCCACTCGTAATTGCTTCGATACATGTTTATTTCTTCGCATCTGGAAAGTTCCCACTCCTCCAGCATCCCACTTGACTGGGTTCAAATGTGTCTTTGAGCTCGTGAATTCGTCGTATCTACTGTGCACAACATTGCCGGTGTAGGAGAATGGAGAAACGTCGTAATTCCATTGCGCGGAAATTTGCGTACGAATGCTGCTGGAGCAAGGTCAAGGTCACTGAGAGCCTGAATGATCATGTGGTAGATTCCCAGGCAGCGGGAGGCCGAATATCTTGCTATCGCGGAGATGACCTTCGCAGAGGCTTAAAAACAAATGCGGCGCGTAATACTCGCAACGGTTCTGCGGTCAATGTCACACGTGTACACAAATATAACCTTGATGGCCAGGCACGTACATATTATTGACAGTGAAAGTGATATTCTGTACTAGAAATGATTTTTGACTACCTCCCCTTGTTTTTCAAATGATCAATTATTCATTTGAAAAAAGCTCCAAATCTTTTCTTGCAATACATTCGCACAAATTTTAAATTATCGCCAGAGTCCAAGGGACTAAAGGAACAAACTTAGGGCGTGAAAAAAATCGTGTTGCGGCAGAAAAATTACCATATCCTTTTCGGTAATCATTAACTACTCTCCTCACTAGCGGTAAGTTCTTTGATACTCCAGGATATTATAAATATTATAAATAACTATTTATAAATATTATAGATTTGTTATTATAGATGAATGACTTATTTATGAATAAATAAGATATTATCAATAACGTAGTTCTTTTATGCATACCTGCAGGCCCTTGTAGAAAAAAAAATTGGGCAAAAATGTAAGCGTCCATTTGAGTTTGCCATGAGGTCCCACAAAAGATCACGGTTATTTCATAAACATCGTTTATTCACTTGGAATCCATCAGGAGTAACATTTGATGGAGACACTCTTGAAAAAGAGATACAATCGACCACCAATACACCAATTTCCATATATGTATATATAGTACTATATATTAAGGCCTTAGGCCACAGTAACGGGTATAAAATCATATGCGAATTTAACCATTTTTTTTCGTATCAAAAAGTCATTCACTCATAAAATTAATTACACATCCATTTAGTATGAATATCAAGCTGTTAGAAAATCGTTTTTTTTTCGAAGTACATGGCTGACTACTCGAAACTTGTCGAAACAGCTTTTTTCCAATTGGCGTGACAAATAACTTCAACAATTTTCACTCGATTTACTTCAAATTTAAAAGTTATGTTCCTAATTGCATTTCGCAGAGAAGCACGTACGGAATGTCTGATTAATCGAAAACTTTTTTTTTTTTGAGTAGTTTATGACCAGTTATAACGAAATTTTTCACTGAAAATTCATTTCTTAAGTTCAAATACCTGCAACTTTTGAATAAAAGAATATTTTTTAAATTCCGTGCGTACTTCCTTAGGTTCTCTAATGTAGATTGACGAGAATTTTTGTTTTTTTCTTCTAGGTAAAAAGTGTGGATGCTAAATGTCACGCCGCGGAGCGCCTAGAAAAGATAACAAAAGAAAATATTAGTAGTTGACCATTTTGTACATCGAAAAAAAATGTATTTTTTTTAACAGCTTGATATTCATACTAAATAGATGTGTAATTAATTTTATGAGTGAATCACGTTTTCATACGAAAAAAAATTGTTATATTCGCGCATGATTTAATACCCGTTACTGTGGCTTAAGGCCTTAAATATATTATACATATTATATTTATAGAGTCTTGTATATATATATATATATATATATATATATATATATATATATATATATATATATATATATATATATATATATATATAATATATATATATATATATATATATATATATATATATATATATATATATATATATATATATATATATATATATAGTTTTCCACATACCTTAGCAAATCTCACTGATTGTGAATTAGAAAGAATGAGAGATCATTCGGTTGTACACGACTCGTGAGCAGGAACTTTTATCAATCAGGCACGTGTCCATGGCTCGAAATTCACCCTCGATGGTACCGTGTCCCGATGGAGTTTTCGAGAACACGGTCAAGGACTATGATACCGACATGCGGAAGCCGAAAAAACACTCGGCCAGGGGCAATCGCAAATCGATACTCGAACGCTTCGATAAAATGGCAACGACGCATATCGAGGAGCACAAGTGAATTGATCCGTTACTCGTTGCAAATTTCGTATTGGATCATGTTGGATAATATTGTACAAAAGCTGCTTTGTACATTTTAATGAGGGATTGTTGAATGTTGGAATTGCCGCTGGATGCACAGGAGATTATTCCGGAGAGGGCAACGTTAATTTTTAACGAACAAATGGCTGAAGTTCATGGATTTTCACAGAAATGATTGGCCGGTGGAAAGATAATTTTCGACGGCTCTAGCTGCATTGGCATTGATAAAAGTTTAAATAGTAACTGCGGGGCTGAACGATAACGAAATTTACAAAATTTCTTGACTGAATATGAATGAACCAGGTTGTTCATAAATGACTGACAGTAGGAAAATTCATTGACCTTCTAATAAAACAAATAAGTTTTTTAAGAAAACACAGGCGGAAAAAAATAATACATTTTTACACAAATATTAATTGAATGAAAATTAATTATTTTGTGAACGAATAATTTGCTGATTAGAAAATTATTTTGTGGGGGTATAATGAGGGCCCTTCCGAATCATTGATAAAATGCAGTGGCGCTTTACAAAGATAAGTCACTATCCATTATTATACCCAACGATAAAACGGGAATAAAAAATTTGCGCTGATTTAGTAAATTTAATGACGTCGAAGTTTGCATCGTTGGAATGCAACGAAAATCAATTCTTTTTTATTACTCCAATTTTTTGCTGATTTAGACTGTTAGAATTGCTGAAACCTTTCTGCATATTTTTATTCGAAATTGAAGACCTTAATTTGCAAAAATAGGCTTCGGATTATAAAAAAATAAAGTATAACAAAATTTGAAAAAAATCGTTTCACTCCAACGAAGCAAACGTCAACATGATTAAATTTAGACATTTATCCATTTTCTCTGAAAAATCGCGGCTGCGGAAATTCTTCGGCCAGTCGCATTTTTCCAAATTTTTTCGTTAATATTTTCTTTAAGGGTGGAGATACCTTTAAGCGAGGAAAAAATTGCTCATTTCCATACTTTTTTTCAAACGGAAGATTTCTTCATCGTTTTTGAGACTCAGGCTATGCTTTATCACTATTTTTGGCTCTTCATGGTATTTTATTTATTTATTAATCTTTAAAAATGTCGGAGGTATGGCACGGTCTTCTAAACGGGTTGCGGTGGATGTTAGACGACCTGACACGTGGCATTGGCGGGATTAATCTGAAAAAAAAACGAACATTTTTCTTTAATTAACACTCATACGCAGAATATAAACCAATAAGAAGTGAGAAATGTTGAAAATCAACAAAATTGTACGCTTTGAAACAAAAATATTGAATTTTCCGAAAAAAAAATGGTTACATTTCCCAATAAAAGAATACTTTTTTATTTTCACAAACATTTAAGTTCATGTTTTAGAAAATAAGGTTAGAAAGTTGTATACCAAGTTTCATCAGGATCGGTCGATTAATTGTTTAGCTATAAGTCACGCCAGTTTTGAAAATGCAGTTTAGAAGACCGAGCCATACTTCGGCCATTTTGGACGATTAATAATTGAAAAAAAATACCATGTAACAGCCAAAAGTCGTGATAAAACATACACTGAATTTCAAAAATGATAACAAAATTCTTTCCTTAAAAAAAAATCATGAAAATCAGCTGATTTTTTCCTCGCCAAAATCCCTTAAGGATTGGGATTACCGGACTCGAATGAGTTTCACTGTAATATGCATGTGAAGTTATAACAGACGAATAAATTTGAACTTCAATGCATCATGCATAGAAGAGTCGGCGGACCACTGGAGAGTTTGAGCTCCGAGGAGGAATCGCAAATGCCCGAGACAACGGCCCCTTCCGGTGGTCGACGTCCCCTGAAATCGCTCTCGCGAACTTTGGCCAGTAGCGTTAGCAACATTGACATTCTGGGCGAGCTGAACGACCAATACGATCACGAATTGGCCGAGGCGGTTGACAAGTTGATACGCGCCGAAGAGGCGGCGAGATTCACGGAAATGATGATAGCTGCCGAGGCTGCGGTTGCAGCCGCACCACCCGAATTAGCCGAGGAGGCTGCCCTCGCTGTCACACGTGAATATCGCACGGAGAAGATCGTACCGATCAAAGAGGAAATTCAGGGCGATACGATTATCGAGGTGGTCGGTTACGTCGGTGTTAGAAAGCCAAAATCAAGCAGCAAAAAATCATTCTGCGCTTGCTGATCGTCGACAACGTTTCGTCAATTCCAAAACGAGCCCATTACGATGGAATAATATTTTCGAATGTTACGTGTAAACGAAATAATAAACACTGGGTATGATTTGCTTCCGATCGAACGTCTTGTCAATGAGTAGGGTGCGTTGAGAAAAACGAAACTCCGAAAGAATACTACCCCGAAAGAATTTGCAACGAAAGACCAAAACTCCGAAAATCTGAACTTTCAAAATTTTCAATAAATCAACAATTGTTTCAAGAATTTTGTGTTATTGAGAAGTGATTTTACGTCAATTTTGAAATTTGTCTGGACAATGTTATACGTTCTACATCATTTACAATCAACTGTGTAGACTTTCGCTGGCATGATCTTGACGAGCTTTGTAATTTCGGATCATTAAGGGGTTACGCCACAGTAAAGTGTATAAAATCATGTGCGAATTTAACAATTTTTTTTTCGTAAGAAAAAGTAATTCACTTGTAAAATTTATTACACATCTATTAAATATGAATATCAAGCTGTTAGAAAATATGTATATTTTTTGCGATGGACAAAATGGCCGACTACTAATGTTTTCTTTTGTTATCTTTTTTAGGTGCTCCGCGGCGTGACATTGAGCATCCACAATTTTTTACCTAGAACCAAAAACAAAAATTCTCGTCAATCTACATTAGAATACTTAGAGAAGTACGTACGGAATTTGAAAAATATTGTTTTATTCAAAAGTTGTAGGTATTTGAACTTAGGAAATGAATTTTCAGTGAAAAATTTCGTTGTAACTGCTCATAAACTGCTCATAAAATGAAAAGTTTTCGATTAACCAGAAATTCCGTACGTGCTTCTCTGCGAAATGCAATTAAGAACGTAACTTTTAAATTTGAAGTAAATCGAGTCAAAATTGTTGAAGTTATTTGTCGCGCCAATTGGAAAAAAGCTGTTTCGAGAAGTTTCGAGTAGTCGGCCATTTTGTACATCGAAAAAAAATTGTTAAACTCGCACATGATTTTATACCCGTTACTGTGGCCTAAGGCCTTAAAATTATGAATTTTAAACCGTCGGCGCATTCAAAGTTCGGAATTTCAATCCGGCCCCCATGTCAAAATCATGCCAGCGAAAGTATACACTGTTGACTATAAATCATGTAGAACGTATAACGTTGTGTAGACAAATTTCAAAATTGACGCAAAATCACTTCTCAATAAAAAAAAATTCTCGAAATAATTCGTCGATTTATTGAACATTTTTAAACTTTTAAAACTTCTATAGCCGAATTATTTTGACGGTGTTCAGATTTTCGGAATTTTGGTCTTTCGGGGTAGAATTCGTTCGGAGTTCTGAACGTTCTGATCATTGAAAGTTCGGAATTTCAATCCGGCGCCCTCTCACCGTAAAATGGGGTTACTTTGAACAGGTTTTGGAAGTTTTTTGTAGATAAGTTTTTTTTTAACATCCTGAATTCCAACTTTTTTTGCTCCAATAGCACAATGTGTCCTTTGGCTATCAAGTGTGTAAGAAAGTCAAGCCCCACCAAGCCCCCACAATTTTATATTTAAAAAAAGTGCCAAAGTAACCTCGAGTGTGGGGTTTCTTTGACAAGGCATTGAAATACAACTTATGTCAAAGATTGAGGGTTACTTTGACATTTTTTTAAATTAATATTTTATGCTATATACATGGAATTAAATGAAAAACAACGATTTTTCACAGTTAGAATGTCATGTTTGTTAAGGAAACTTTTTACAACAAAATATCAAGTACCTAGCGCACTATTATAGGCACCTAATCATTCATATAATTATCACTGAGATCAAAATCAACTTGAGCAACATTCCAATTAGCTTTAGCAACATTATAATAAACTTGAAGAACGACTTTAAACACATTTAAATGCGTACACATTTAAACCGTATTTTGGCGCTCTGTTAAAGTAACCCCAAAAACTGTGAAAGTGACCCTTAATGTCAATTTAACCCCGTTTTACGGTTCCTCTTC
This sequence comes from Ophion ellenae, assembly GCA_963210295.1. Classification (NCBI taxonomy): domain Eukaryota; kingdom Metazoa; phylum Arthropoda; class Insecta; order Hymenoptera; family Ichneumonidae; genus Ophion; species Ophion ellenae. Next base: position 26,361,078 of record OY723396.1, on the reverse strand, counting down.
GATAAATAGTATTGGGTATACAAAAAAAGCATGCCAAACTTGAGCTCTGTAAGTTAAGTTTCTAACTTGGACGAAAACTCCACTTCTGACTTCTCCAACTTGTCCAACTCAAGAACTGATGAATATTTTTTTCATCTGGTTAAAGATTCTTAAGGCAGGTAGTTACAGCTTTAAAAAAAATTATTTTGAATATTATTATTTTTGGCCACACTACATCAATTCAACTCTCCGACTGCACACTTCCGCCAAGGACCTCTGAATGCCTGTGGGGTCGATCGGACCCCAGAAATTTTTCATTTCCTTGTATTTTGGTAAATATGCATTTTTTTTAGATACGTTTTTTGTAGTCGCCGATCCTTATTTTATGGCCCAAAATTTATTTTTTAAGAAATACAAAAATTATGTGCCCAAACTTTCGTTAAAATGGGAGTCAGTCGGTTGACAAGACAGACAGTTTAAAAAAATGGGGTCAAAACGACTCAGGGTGCAGTCGAAGGGCTAAAAAGATCCCTGTCGAAAATGAAGGACATACATATTTCAGATAGCTGTAATTTGTGTAATCAGCAGTATATCAATTTTTTTTCAATTGCTTTTAAACCTGTTGAGCTCAGCTGTCAGAATTTTCAACTGGGTTTGTCAAATATTAATTCGTTTCAAAGTAAAAGGTGAATTTTTCGCAGAAATAAAATATTACATCCGACCCAACGAAACTTACATAAAAATAAAAAAAACACACTTTTTTCAGTTAACTTGGATTGAAAACCGTAATTTGAAAGGTCACGTAGAAATTTTCCAAGGCTGCGTCAAATATGCTTGAACTTAGAAAGAGAAGCGAGACGCAAGGAGTACAAAATATTCCAAGACTTATTTTTCCCTGTGGACGCGCGTGAAAATCAGCAGCTTTATATTTTCGTATAGTCTTTTTTCGAATTCCCTCGGTACTACCTACCCCTCAGGGAGGACGAACGTATTCTTCTGTTACTTCGAGAATAGCACGAGAATATGTGAGTTGATAAATCGCTTCAATATTTACACGAGACTGCAAATTCACGGCTCTCGAGCTTTCTCTTTTATTTTCGAAATGTCAGGAACTATGTGTACACGCAGCAAAGTTTTCTCAAATGAATATTTAACGAGCATCGCGTAAGCTCGCGTTACTCAAATTTATCATGAGTGGCTCTCGTTCAACTTTCCCTCCTCCTTTTTGACATCTTTACGAGGCACATGACCGTATAGATATAAAAGTTGAAGTTCGTCGAGAGCAGTGCACTATATTAAAGTTTCCTCTGTTTTATACTAAAAGTTCAACGCCCCGCCCCCTCCCCTGTAGATAAAAACAACGTGCTACTTCTCCCTACAGAAATAGCTCAATTTTTTCGATCTTAATTTACCCTGGCGACACTGCCTGCAAATTTCGAGCTCCCTGAAGGCAGCGAGATATTATTATACATTAACATTATTTTCTCGAGTTTTTTATTTTTATTTTTTTAAATATTTATTTAATTGGAAAATGTGTATGTGTTCATTATTCAGTCCATTTGGAATACGTACTAATGTCAAATTCAGCTTGAATCAAATAAACGTTAAGGCGGGATATACATTTAGACGGGAAAAAATAAGCAATACTGAGGGATTTTGTAAACTAAGAAATAATTATTCTACAATTATGAAACTTTAGGTATACTTCAATACTATATTTAAGTATACGAGATAATTTTTGTTAATTAATTCATCATCAAAATGGCGGAGCTGTGGCAGAGTGTTACAGCAAGGTGCAAAAAGTTCAAACATTTTTTCAGTTAGAACATGTATAGTTTCTATGTGACGGTAATTATAATGAAGAAAATGCAAATTTGAGAAAATGGCACGCATTTACAAGAAAAATCAACATTTCACGCAACATTTCTGTAAAATGTGGATTAAAAAAGTAGTTTTTTTTTCAATTTTTTAAAAACAATTTTCGTCAAGTAGGAGGTGCCAATATTATCAATATTTCTACCAAGTTTCAACTCAATGGGCTTAATAGTTTTCGAGTAATCCTGCACGCCAATTTCGATAATGCAGTTTGGAGAAAAACACGTTTGAAGTTCCCGCCCGCTCCGAATCCGAGCGGTGAGGAACAGCGTTGGCGGGCTGTAACGTTTGAAGTTTTTCGAATTTCGCTCCGAAACTTTAGGTAAATATTCTACATATCAGAGTTGGGCGTAATTCTATTTGTAAATACGAATACGAATTTATTCACATCGTGATTTTCACGTGAATATAAATACAATTTTATTCATACTTTACTTATTTGTATTCACATGCATGCATACAAATACAATTGTATTCCCAAATATTATGTACATACAAATAAATTCACAGAAAAAATTGTGAATATTCACAAAAAATGTGAATGTTTACAAAAAATCCTGTGAATTAAACAAAATTCACATAAAAATCTGTGAATGCAAATGTATTCACAAAAAAATGTTAATACAAAAAAAATTCACAAAACAAGTTGTGATTTTTTTCGTATTTAAGACAATTTAAAATCAAATTCACAATGGTTAGATTAAAATGTACAGCAAAAGTGAGTTCTTACGTATTTTGAGAGCAAACATTGCGTCGAAGCAAAGAAATTTTTGCAAAAAAAGTTGTGAGTTTCAAATATTACGTTATAAATGTGAAAAAATTCACAATATGAGTTGTGAATTTCCTCAAGTTGAAGAAAATTAAAATCGAATTCACGACAATTATATTAAAATTTACACCAGAAGTGAGTCCTTACCTATTTTGAGAGAAAACATTGTGTTGAACTCAACAATAAGAACTCACTTTGGGGGTAAATTTTAATCTAATCATTGTAAAGTTGATTTTAATTTGTCTTAAATACGAAAAAATTTACAACTTATTTTGTGAATCTTTTCCTGAGTCCTTACGTATTTTGAGAGAAAACATTGTGTTGAACTCAACAATAAGAACTCACTTTTGATGTAAATTTTAATCTAATCATTGTGAATTTGATTTTAATTTGTCTTAAATACGAAAAAATGCACAACTTATTTTGTGAATTTTTTCGTATTTACAATTTTTTGTGAATACTTTTGCATTCACAGATTTTTTTTAATTCACAGGTTTTTTTGTAATTTTTTTTAAATTCAGGATTTGTAAATATTCACACTTTTTGTGAGTATTCACAATTTTTTCTGTGAATTCAGTTGTATGTTCAGAATATTTGTGAATACAATTGTATTTGTACGCATGCATGTGAATAAAAATAAGTGAAGTATGAATACATTTGTATTTATATTCACATGAAAATCACGATGTGAATAAATTCGTATTCGTATTTGTTCGTATTCGGAGGGATATACATTCGTATGTATATCCCTCCTTAATTTGGGGAAGAGAGATGTGAACATTTAATCGAATTTGTCAATTATTTTCGGAGTACAAGGATTCGAAAATTATTGCGTGGAAAGTCTATGGTCGATTGATCGCGAGCGGAGAAGTCCGACCGGATATCGATTCGAACTACTGCGAGCAACCTTCTATTCCATGTGTTGGTCTTTTTCATTGATCGCGGGTAGTTTGCGCGAATTGCTTTTTCCCCTGGGGGGAGATATATCTGTCTGCAATCTGTCAAAGTTGAATACCGATGATGGAAAGTTTTCCCGCGCGATGCGATGGCAATTAATGTCGCGTTGGCCGACTGGTAGGATCATTATTTTCTCGCCCAAAATCATCTCCGCACGAAATACGACCTATCCTCGGGCCACTATTTTATGCGGATGTTAATCAAGCTCAGTCATACGTATCGCTGGAGAATTCCAGCGTCGATTTTTCCACGAGAAAATTCATTACACCGTCAAGAAATGGATCGTAATTCAAATGAAGCCAGCACGTTTGTGAAAACGTTTATTAAAAAACAGAGTATGCTAATCCTGCTATTTTATAACTCTTCTTCTTTCCCAGCAGACTTTCAATTTAAATATTAATTTTCTATATACTTTTTTCCTGAATTAATCCGCTGATGCAAATTTTTCCCTGATTGAGAAAAATATACCTGCAACGGAGAATTAATATGACAAACCAATCTGAAAATAAAAAATATTAATATCCTATCAATGATTATCGTTTTTTTTTTCAAAGCAGTTGGAGAGAAGGCAATCCCTTTGAACTTTTCAAGGGTGTATGAGAGTCGTGCAGAAATGATTTGCTGGCGATGAAAATTGGATGCATTATTACTTCGCATGTAGAGACATATACGTATTTTTTTTTTTGCAGAAGATTGGAGCGAGAGCTTTGCCTATCAATTTTTAATTGGAACTGGTGTCGCACTCATGGCTCTCGTGCTACTGGCTGCGGTGAGCTTTCAGTGTTCAGCAACATGTAAATGGCTCTTGGGAGTCGCTCGCCACGAGAACGACAATGAAGGTGATGGAGAGCTCTCGCAGCAAAATGCGATACGGATCAGTCATTCACTGCCTGATCTTCAGTCCGAGCCCATCACTCACGAATACGTGCAGGAACAGAAGGACAACAAGAAGGTCAATTTCATTATAGCTTGAGGGGCTACATCTACCTAGAGTCCCGAAAAAGCCAAATTGCAATTTTTTATATAAAAAAATATATTGAGACCCTTAAACAGAATTACCAAAAAACAGAAAAACAACAAAAACATGGCAGAGGATAAAATTGTTTTTGGCAGTGGACACTCTCCAGCGTAAACGGACCATCCGAAATCTAAAAACCAAACGGGTTATTCAAGTTAACAATGAGCACGAGTCGTTGACGATCGTCGATTTTTTAAATAATTTTTTTTATTATTTTTAACAAACTCGAACATGCAAAATCTATGAAAAAAGTCGTCATTTGTCCGTAACTTAGAAAAAATGAAGATCGATTTTGGAAAAGTGAGATCGTCAGCGACCTTTAAATATTTCTCGTCGTATCTCCTGTAAATTTGGAAATAATCCATCGAGTGGTTTTCGAGATATCATGTCCACCGACTTTGAAAACAGTGTTTCTCGCCCGGACGACTATTGGAAGCTGCAGCTCATTCAATTTCAGGAAAATTTCTATGAAATTTCCAGGGAATGTAGCGAAAAGGTGATACTGTTGAATAAAAATATTTTGGGAAAATGAAATTTGTTTACCCACCTAGGCAGATGTGGCCCGTTAATTTCCTTTTCTTTTACTGAATCTCCTCCACGACAAAGGATTTAAGAAAGTTCCCGGAAAATCGCACACTCTATTTCTGTTATTCCATTTTTTACTGTGAAAAACAATTTTGATTTTTCGAAAAAAAACAATCATTTAACGTTATAGAGAAGTGACGGCACCTTTGCTCTTGTTATGTTGGATTAAATAATGTTCAATCAAAATTATGTACAAATTGTAGAAAAACACTTTTTTCAATTATCTGTGACAATGTTATTTTTTTGTTATACCTTACATCTATCTTCAGGTATTGCGACAAACGACGCTGCCCATAGTGCCCATGAGGCACCAAACATTCCAGCGTCAATTGTCTCATCGTTTGGATCTGCCGAATATCAAATTCAGCATCTGCAGCCTCGAAAACCGCAGTGACTCGAGTCTCGGTCTCATCAAGGTAAACTTTCCTCTAACACAAAACCAAATTGAATTTTATCGGAATTTTTTTTCAAAATCACACGTATTAGAAAAATAAAGATTGCCTTTTACTTTTGACCTTCTATCATTCATGACGATTCAAATTGATTGCACAGTCACCCCATAGATTCTAACCCTTATACTTGAATTGCAGTTCCTAAAAATAGCTTTAATAAATCCTTAAAATTAAACACTTACCATCGGAGCTTTTTTTTCAAATAATTTCCAATTTTATTTCTATATTTTGAAATCCGTAAAGTAACTTACGGTTAATTACTATTCGAACAATCACGGTGGAAGTTAGATTTGCATTTCAATCGAATATTGAATTGCAATTGAATTATTGTAATTGAATTACTGCAATTGAATAATTTCGATTGAATATTTTCAATCGAATAATAGCAATTGAATTGTTGCAATTGTAATTGAATAATTTCAATTAAATAATAGCAATTGAATAAATGAAATTAAGTAATTAAAATTGAATAATTGCAATCAAATAATTGCAATTGAATTATAGCGATTGAATAATTGAAATTGAATAATTGCTATTGAATCATTGCAATTGAATAATAGCAATTGAATGATTTAAATAGAATAATGATGTCCAAAACCTTTTTTTTAATAATTTTTTATTTTATCACTTTTTATTTATTTCCCGAACGAACGTCGGAATTTCCGGCAATGTTCTTCTCATTTCAGCCGGAGTTGTACAAGAAGGATCTTACTAGACAAGAAAGTACAGAGAGTTCGAGCACCGCGGAAATGGAGTGTGCTGGCAAACTTCACTTCGCGCTACGCTACGACAAGGAGATCGAAGGTCTGGTCGTTAAGGTGAGAACTTTCTTGAAGAATTTCACCAAAATAGTTTCGAAATTCATGTCACGAGGGGCAGGGGGGGGGGGGGGGGCTCGTTGCGGTACCGAGGCACTCGTGGATCGAAAATGTGCAGTGTATCGCCCCGGGAATTCTCGACAACGTGTAACTTATCTCTGGGGAATGTTCCGTGGAATCGGGAATATGATACTTCCCAGGCAGAAAGGGCTATGACAATTAAACTAATTTTGGGCTACAGTAGCAGCGCGATTTAGGGAACGAAGACGCGATGGCATTACACAGGGCTACAAGGATATGCGAAAAAACTTCGGCGACAAACCAATGTTGGAAAAAAAACTATGAAATTAATAATTCTGAGAAATGTGTTGGAGAGGAATTATTTTTCAATTATTCTTGTGCTTATGTATTGTTTTTCAATTATTCTTCTACTTATATATTATTTTCAATTATTCTTGTACTTTTATATTATTTTTCAATTATTCTTGTACGGGAAAAAATGGATTATTAGTCCGGTGCCCTAAATACTCGTTCGAGGTGTTCCTTTCGCGGACGACCGTATTCTATGGGAGCATGATGCCCTTCTGAATCATTGGTGAATTACGTTGGCGCTTGACGAAAAATAAATCACCATTAATTATTATAGCCAACGATGAACTAGAATAAAAAATGTCAAGCTTATTTAGTAGATTTAGACATTATTCCTTTTTCTATGAAAAGTCGCGGCTACGAAAATTCTTCTGGTAGCCACATTTTTCCAATTTTCATCATTCATATTTTCTTTAAGGAAGGAGATACCTTTAGGCGAAAAAAACATTGGTCATTTTCAAGATTTTTGTAGGGAAATATTTCTTCGCCATTTTTTAGACTTAGGGTATGTTTTATTATTACTTTTGGCTGTTACATGGTATCTTTATCATTTTTTTTAAGGCGGAAGTGTGACACGTAGCGTCGGCGGGATTAATCTAAAAAAAAACCAACGGAGTTTTTTCCTTTCTTTAATACTCATACGCAAAATATGAACCAAGTGAAAGTAAGAATTGTTGAAGAATGAAATTGTACACTTTGAGTCCCAAAGATTGAATTTTCCGCAAAAATGGCTACATTTTGCTACGAAAAAACACTTTTTTTTAAACTTTCAAAAACATTCAAGATCATGTTCCAGACAATAAGGTTAAAAAGATTGATACCAAACTGGCTTTTCGCCCTCGGGTTAGCTCCTGTAGATTTGTGTTGAATGTTCCTTAATGAAATGTTTCATTAAGGAACACGTAGAATTGCGTTGAAGAGCTTTAATAGTAAGTTTCAAGAAATTCTGAACGAAAATGTCTTTTGCTATACAAACTTTGCCACCCCCTTTTCCCCTTAAGGATTAAATTTCCTAAAACGCTGAAATTTCATTAATTGTGTCCAGGAGAAGTAATACAAAGGTTCAAGTAAATTTGACCCGATTTTTTGAATTTTCTGTACAAACTTTGCCACCCCCTTTCATATAGGGGTTGAATTCCGAAAAACGCTAAAATACGAGTTTTATTAATTGTGTCGGAGAGCTTTGAAATTAAGTTTCTAGCAAATCTCCTGTCCAGATTTTTTTTCATTTTACATTCAAACGTTCGACCCTCTTTCTCTCTTTAGGGGTTGAATTTCTAAAAACGCTGAAATACGTGTTTCGTTAATTGTGGGAAGAAGCACGAATACCAAATTTCAAGTAAATACGACCAGATTTTTTAAAGTTCCCGTACAAACTTTGCCACCCCCTTTTATTTAGGGGTTGATTTTCGAAAAACGCTAACATACGGGTTTTATTAATTGGGTTGGAGAGCTTTAATATTAAGTTTCAAGCAAATCTCCAAACCAGATTTTTTTCATTTTACATAATAACTTTGTCACCCTCTTTCTCTCTTTAGGGGTTGAATTTCTAAAAACGCTAAAATACGTGTTCCATTTATTGTGTCAAGAAGCACGAATACCAAATTTCAAGTAAATCCGACCGGATTTTTTTAAATTTCCATACAAAATTTGCCACCCCTTTTCTCCCCTTAAGGGTTGAATTTCAAAAAATCCCTTCTTAGTGGGTGCTTACGTCTCAAAAGCTACCTACTGTCGAAATTTTATATAATTAGCTTCAGCGATTTTGGCTCTGTCTTGATGAATCAGTCAGGACATGTTCTTTTATAAGTTTTTTCACTAAAATGTTTCACTTTTATAAGTTTTATCACTAAAAAACTGTAAAGATTCCGTAATGACGATAAAATAGGGGGTCACCGAATGTTTAAAGGGGGAGATACCTTTAGGCGAGAAAAAAATTTGCTGATTTTCGTAATTTTTTTTTAAAGGTAAGATTTATTTACCATTTTTGAGACTTTGGGAATGTTTCATTGCTACTTTTGGCTGTTACGTGGTATTTTTCAAAATTAATATTTTAAAATGGCGGATTTTCAAAACTGGCGTGCCGTATAGCTAAAAAACTAATCGGTCGGTTACTAAACCGTATAGCTAAAAAACTAAACCGTCGACTAGTTTTTTGGCTATACGGCACGCCAGTTTTGAATATCCGCCATTTTTAAATATTAATTTTGAAAAATACCACGTAACAGCCAAAAGTAGGAATGAAACATTCCCAAAGTCTTAAAATGTGGTAAATAAATAATAATGGTAAAAATGGTAAAAACCATCTTATAAAAATGGTAAATAAATCTTACCTTTAAAAAAAAATCACGAAAATCAGCAAATTTTTTTCTCGCCTAAAGGTATCTCCCCCTTTAAACATTCGGTGACCCCCTATTTTTATGGTCATTACGGAATCTTCACAGTTTTTTAGTGTATAAATGATAAAATATAAATGTGACCAGCGTGTCATCTTCGTAAAATGCCATTTTAATGAGACGTTATTATTCGTTAAACGATCGGTAACTTGACTTGAAATTTTACTAGTATACTGAGATGTATTTTTACGCCATTATAAACGAAAATTAGTTAACCCTTCGTTGACGCAGTTGGTCAATTTGTCTTCATAATTGAAATGAATATAATTGAAATTAATAATAATGTAATATGTCTGCAAAATTGAAATTCGGAAAGTATAAAATTGAATTGTAATAAATGAGTGAAACCTTCCACTTATTGGGAAAGTGAGCATTTTATTTCAAATTCGTCCGCGTCAAAGTGACCCAGTGTGTCAACATGGGGTTAATTGTAAAATATTCGGGTTCGTGAAAGGAATACCTCAAATGTCAGGAAGCGAGTGAACACACCCTCGTTGATGGCTAAATGTCGGCGACGAGGAAATTCATATCAAACAAACCACAGTTGCGCCGCACTGATAACCGTAACGAGCTGCTCACCCAGAATCGAAGGGTGTCTTCTACGTCAGCCCGACCGCGACGATCGACGTGTTCCCGTTCTAGTTTAACGCATACACAATGCGTATACATTGTGCTCCGTCCTACATTTCTCATAAATTCGATAGACGTCCCAGTGGCTCGTATTGTTCGTGAAACGCGAAAATACGTACCGTATATATTATGCATTGTTGCCTGAATTGCGGGAGGGAGGGCCAAACTCGGGCACACTCGACATTGCGATGCTCTCATTAATTATTTTCGTTGAGATGATTGGAACACCCCTATCTTCGAAGAATTGTATTGTTAATACCATTAGCGTTGTTTTTGCACTCGTTGGAGACAAAAAAATTGGTTAAATTCTCTACCCTGCTTTTTTATCGCAGGTCCAGAGCGTTTATATTTTTTTGCGATTTTTTATTTTGTCGTGTTCCTATATTATATTTTTCATATATTTTTATATTTATTATATTATACATTGTTTATTTTAGATATATTTTAGATTTTAGATTATATATTTTTTATTTTATTTTCAAAGTCAACTTAGAGAGGGTCAACGATAATTATTCATTTCATTAACTGAGAGAAATTCAAATGGCATTCGTCTAATAATTATATTTTTCAAATCGAAGATAAAATAATTCATTTCCAAAAAACCACGATTTTATAATTATATGATATCAAACCATGCTCAACATTTCGATGACTCTTATTTTATTATTTCTTCATATTTTACATCACAGGTGTCATCATTTGATGAATAACTCCCTGACAATCAATAATGATAATATCCTGACGAATTTCTCAAAGATGAAAATGGGTAGTCATTTTTTTTTTGGTATAAATCTACGAAATAATTTACATGTGTTCCAGTGGTTGAATATAAGCCACTCAAAACCTGTTTGGTCATATAAAATAAATATCCCAATACGTTATATAGAATCAATATTGGAATGACAAGATTCAATTTGATTTAATGTACTCAATTTTTTTTTCCCTCATGCTCTCGAATATTGAATACGATGTTCGTTTTTTAAAATTACTTTTGGCAATGCGGACATATCGAATGCAAATTAATTGTTTAATTAGAAGAGTGCATTGTTATAATAAAACAAATAAACTCTTGTAACTTTCATTTACGTACATTTAATCAACGATTCAATATACGAAACAATTTAATCAACGAAAATATAAAAATTGATGGACAGGTATTGGAGGCACGTGGCTTGCCTGTCAAGGACGTAACCGGAAGCAGCGATCCTTACGTCAAGGTTTACCTCCTACCCGACAGGAAGAAAAAGTTCCAGACGAAAGTTCACAGAAAAAATTTGGCCCCGATATTCAACGAGACATTTATCTTCAGGTGAGACAAGTTTTTCAACAGGCAGCTCTTTTTGCGAGCTCAACAAATATCCAAAGCCTTGAAAAAATGACGAAATAAAGCAGCCTTCTCTGCTTCCTCATACTTTCGTCCAATGACGTTTACAAATCGTCTATAATTCCAGCGTACCTTACGATGACCTGAGAGAGCGTTACGTGCAATTTTCCGTTTACGATTTCGATCGATTCTCCAGACACGATTTGATTGGTCAGGTGGTCCTCAGAGGACTACTGGATTGCACTGATTTGGAACAAGAGATCGAGTACACGATGGACATTCTTTGCCCCCAACAAGTATGCTCACATTTTTATTTGATTTCTACAACGTTAAGACGTTTCGGGACAATTAAAGAAAAATTATAATTTTATTCAAATTTAAACAATTAAAAAAAAAATTTATTAGATGAGGGGAATTAATTAAAATTGTTTATAATAAATTCTTCGCCATATACTGAATTTACCCTCCAAATTTTATGTCGATTGTCGATACCGTTTCTATAAAATTAACAATTGAGAAAACACTGCAACATATTTGTCACTGCCTCCGCCCATCGCTGAATGGCAGTTTTACGAACGAAATAGTGTAAAAAAATGTTCGAAATATTACGAAAAATCTACAGATATTACACAAGGTGTAACTATTTTACGGCATTGAAAATGTAATCAGACTTTTCGGAGAATAAAAAACAGGTACATGTGAATAAAATGAGTTGGTTTTTATTGTTTTTCAAAAAATATTGATACATTAAAGTAATATTATTTTTTAATTAATTAGAAGATTAGAATTGGGTGGCGAGAGGGCATTTTTCAAGCGATCAGAGGCATTCAGCTTGTAGCTTCCCCCACTCTACTTCAACGAAGTGGCAGTGGAGTGGGAGTAGCGTTACTTTCGCGTTACATCCACCTGGGACCCCTACACCCAGCCTACCTCAACAAACATATGCAGTTTTCAAAGCATTTTCTAATCACTCAGTACATCATGACAATTTCGTCATCATTGTCATTATGTACTGAGTGATTTGACAGTTTTTCATTGGATTTTAAACATTTTTTCTCACTGTTTCGGGCGTAAAACTGTCATTGAACGATAAGCGTAGGCATATCCCTATGTTAAAAAGTGTTTTCTCAATTGTACATTTTATAGATGCGGTGTGGACGATCGATTTAAAATTTGGATTTCAGTACATGACAAAGTATTGACAATTCAGTTGACATTCAGTATATGGCAATTCAGTTGACATTCAGTATATGACAATTCAGTTGACATCCAGTATATGACATTTCAGTTGACATTCAGTATATGACAAAGTATTGACCGTATAAATTTGAATCAAATGGTAACATTTCGCCCATTGTCCCGAAACTCCTCAACCCTTCGTTGACACACTTATGTTTGGCCACAATTTTGGCACACTGGGTCAATTCGACTCGGATAGTACTTCATCCACCTGCAATTAACAGCCCTTCGAATGGTTTTTATTTATTTTTTATCAGAGATACACTCTTAAAATTTCTCAAGATGTCTGCATAATTGAAATTCGGAAAATATCAAATTAAAACGTCAAAAAAATTATTGAAAATTTTCCATTTTGGTAAAAACGAGCATTTTAATAAAAATTAATCCGGGAAAAAGTTACCCAGTGTGTCAATGCAGGGTTAATAAAAATGGAACACCAATGTTCGGTTCGAATGTTTGGGGAATTTTGCTAACGTCGTAATAACTAACTCGTGTTTCGATTTAGGAAAAGGTCGACCTCGGAGAATTGATGCTGACACTTTGTTATTTGCCAACCGCGGGACGATTGACCGTGACCATAATCAAAGCGCGTAATCTCAAGGCGATGGATATCACCGGATCATCAGGTGGGTGTCTCCGCAATATTTACGACCGAGAGCTTAGTCGAGTGCAGCTGCGCAGGTTTTTTGCAATTTTCCTGTGCCCTCCTGTGAATGCGATGAACTGGTGGAGCAGATAAGACTGGAAGAAAAGAACGAACGGAAAATAGTGAAGTTACACGCATGGGGTAAAAGTGGAAAGAATGCGGTCAAGAAAGCGCGAAATTACATATTTAAGAACATTAAGGGGGGAGATACCTTTAGGCGAGAACAAAAATCCATGATTCATGATTTTTTTTAGAAGAAAAGATTTATTCACTATTTTCGAGACTTGGGAATGTTTTAATACTATTTTCGGCTCCTACATGATATTTTTCTATTAGTCTTTAAAAATGGCGGAGGTATGGCACGATCTTCTAAACGGGTTGAGGCGGATATGGCACGTAGCGTCGGCGGGATTAATCTGAAAAAAACCCAATGAAGATTGTTCTTTCATTAACACTCATACGCAGAATATGAACCAAGAAAAAGGGAGGAATGTTGAAAATCGATGAAATGGTACGTTTTTAAACAAAACGATTGAATTTTCCGAAAAAAATGGCTACATTTTGCAATAAAAGGATACTTTTTTTCAATTTTTATGAACTTTCAGAGTTATGTTTTAGACAGTAAGGTTAGAAAGATTTATACAGAATTTCATCAGAATCGGTCGATTAGTTTTTTAGCTATACGTCACGCCAGTTTTAAAAGAAGATTTATAGAGTTTAAGAATTAGAGATAGAAAGATTAATTTTTTTTAAATACCATGTAACAGCCAAAAGTAGTTGAAAAATACTCTAAGACTCGAAAATGATGGAAAATCGTACTTAAAAAAAATCATGAAAATCAGCTAAAATGTTCCTCGCCGAAAGGTATCGCCCCCTTCAATCAAACAAAAAATCGTCATGTATTCAAAGATACCATTAATTTTAATATTGTTTTTTCTTATCGCTCGATTCGACGCGCATTCCAGATCCATACGTCAAAGTGTATCTGCTGTGCCAGGGCAAGAGAATAAAGAAAAAGAAGACGACCGTTAAGAAAAATACATTGTGCCCAGTGTACAATGAATCATTGGTTTTCGACGTGCCGTCTGACAACGTTGAGGAAGTCAGTCTAATCGTAAAAGTCATCGACTACGACAGGTAAGCTGGCGCAAAAACTCGTAAACGTCCTTTGATTTGTAGTTGTCAATCAAGCGATTTTAACTCCCAATTCTACATATTCCAATGAAGTTTCTAGTTTTGTTCAAACGTGAATTTAAAGGATCATCACAGTGTAACTGGGCGAAAAATAGCTGATTATCGCGATTTTTTTTCGATCGTTAAAATACGCTTATTAGTCTGATTTTTTTATGTCAAATCAAAGCACTCATGAAGAACAGATAATAAATATTTTTAAACGTTTATTTTTATTTTTTTACTTTTTGTTTAATGGTTGAAAATGTCTTCGAAAAAAAAGAGTCCTCACGGTGTACCCGGTTGTGGCCGTAAATATTATCTGAAACAAAATTCATAAAAAGATTATTAATCAGTATGAACACCGCTATCTTTCTATGGAGGTTTTTCAAAATCAAAATTGATACAATGGCGGCGTTTTGAAAAAAAAAGTCTTGAATTTAGCCTATTTTTTGTTAAAAGAATATGAAGATTAAAAAAAGCTTCGATAGCAAGATAAACAATGGCGTAAAGAATGTTGTGGCAAAATTTGAGACGGATGGCTTGAAAACTCCACCTTTGAGAGTGCACACCGTTTTGAAAAACGACATTTTGAGAAAAACGCGTCCGCCCGCGCCAGGTCTCAGGAATAATTCAAATTTCGCCCCAGAAATCGAACAGCATGTTTATAGCCGTCTATAATATCGGAAAATGCGAGAAAAAAAAATCGATTTTTTGAACATTTTCCACTGTGGTGATCCCTCAAGATTCATTCAATGTGTGCCTTGCCCTGTGCCCAATTATTATCGTAGTTTTAACATTTTCAATTGTCAATAGAACATTTTTTATTGTTAAGGTATTCCTTTCGCGGAGGGCCGTATTTTTTAATTACAGTGGCGCTTGATAAAAATAAATTACAATCAATTATTATACCCAACGATATACGGGAATAAAAAATTTCGCGCGAGTTTAGTAGATTTAGACATTTTTCCATTTCCTCTGAAAAGTCGGGGCTAAAAAAATTGTTCTGCTAGTCGAATTTTTCCAAGTTTTATTATTAACAAGTTTTATCATTAATGTTGTTCTTTAAATATTCGGTGACTCTCTGTTTTTATTGTCGTTACGGAATCTTTTGATTTTTTTACACGTGTAAAGCAGTTTTTGTCAGGCATCTAGAGTTATTTAGTATATAAATTATTAGATAGAACTGTGGCCAGCGCGTCACCTTCATAAAGTGCTGTATAAATTAGTCGATTTTTAGAGTCGGATTTTTTATTAAAAGTTTGGTAGCTTGGCTTGAAATTCTACCAGCATCCAGGATGCATTTTTTTTTTTTCGTTTTAGATGAAAATCAGTTAATTGTTAAGTATTTAGGTTCGTGAAAGGATTACCTTAACTGCAATTTTACAACTGCTGTTTATAAATTTCATTTCATCGACGTGAAATTTTCGATTGGCAATGAAAAACGTTTATTGAAAAAAGTACATTTTCAATAATGAATGGTATATTTCTAAAGAAGCGATAAAAACTCCCATCCATTTTTCAACTATTGATTACAAATAACCAACTCCAAAATGGAATAAACAAGATCTTTGATTTTCTACAACGTTTTTCGAGTTGTAAATTTTAAGTATTTATTTCACGTATTAAATAATTAATGTCATGCTTTCAACGATTAATTTTACTTTCGAATGTCCTGCAACGTTTGAGCTTTATGAAGGATTTATTGCAGAATCGGGTCTAACGAGTTGATGGGATGCACGGCAATCGGCTCGAGTTTCATAGGGATAGGGAGAGATCACTGGCTCGAGATGTTGGACAATCCGCGAAAGCCGGTGGCACAATGGTATCCACTACTCGAGACTGTGGCCGGTCATATTCCCGCAGTGAGTTCCGAGCCGCTTCCAGTGAGCCTGAGCTGCTTGAATAGCAGGTCAGTATGAAAACAATTTATAAATATCACTCGTCAAAATAAAAATGATCGAAACAAAAACTTAAGGAATAACAATTAAATTGTGTCAAGGAAAGAAGAAAAAAATTGATTCGCACCCTAGTCAAAATCATAATCAAGTATAACGAAAATTATACCAAATTTAGGCTCTCTAGTGGATCGACATATATTTCGCTAAAAAAATCGCAATACACGCTCGTATATGATTCACGAAAAAAAGTACGAAAAAACGATTTTTCGTAATTTTTTTTCCAAAATTTGGCAAGAGGAAAAAATCCAAGGAATAACAATTAGACTGTGTCGAAAAAGGAAGAAAATATAAATTCACACCCTTGCCAAAATTATAATCAAGTAAAATCAAACGTATGCCAAATTAAAATTCTCTCACTCAAACCTAAGTGTTTCGACATGTATTTTTCAAAAAAATTGCAATTTTCACACCTTACACCATGACTCGTTTATAATTCACGAAAAATAAGAACGAAAAAGCGATTTTTCGTAATGTTTTCTACAAAATTGGGCGTGAAAGAAAAATCCAAGCAATAACAATTAGATTGTGTTAAAAAAAAATCAATTCTCACTCCTGTCAAAATTATAAGCAAGTATAAAAAACGTATTGCAAATTTAAATTCTCTAGCTTATGGGGTCTTCTCAATTTAGACGCTAAAAAAGTCCATTTTCATGAATTTTTTGATAGGTTTATATTACTAAAAATATCCTAAAAAAATTGTAGGTCTGCGCTGTTGATGAAATCTCGGAGATGGATCATCCGAAACAAAAAAATCAAACGGTTTTAGATTCCGTGTGTTAATGGCTATAGCACATATCATACGATTCATGATATATGCAAAAATGACAAAATAGCGGACATTTTTCGAAAAAAAAAACAAAGAAGAGTGTTTTTACCTTTTTTAGCAAAAAAAAATAGTAAATATCAAAGTTTCAAAAAATCCTTGATATGCGCTATAGCTATAGTTGTAAATATTATGTGGTTAAAATTTCATGAGGATCGGTTCAGTAGTTTCGACGATTTTTTCAACGAGCCGTCGAAAAACGTTGTTTCAAAAAAACGCGTTTAAAGTTTGTTTGGGTTACAAAAATACATTTAAAAAAATTGTAATGTATTTCGAAATTGTATTTATTAAGTGTAACAACATTTATATCATCATCTATAATATAAACCTGTCAAAAAATTCATGAAAATACCCTCTCTTAGCGTCTAAAGTGTGAAGACCCCTTAAATCTAAGTGTTTCGACATGTATTTTTCGAAAAACTTCAATTTTCACGCCTTACACCATGGCTCGTATATGATTCACGAAAAATAAGTACGAAAAAGCGATTTTTCGTAGTTTTTTCTACAAAATCGGACACGAGAAGATTTTTCAAACATTGATACTAACGATTTTCCAAAAAAACTGTGCCTCGCGTCAAATCCCTAACTCATTTCTTCCCAAAATAAGCGAGCCAACGAATCCCAAATATCCTTGAGCTACCAACGAACGCGACACTTGCAAAAAAAAATGTATGATCTCGAATTATTTTCTTTTTTTTTTCAAACGCATTCAAACCATCAAAACACAAAAAAACTTCCAGATGAAGAAAACGCGCTCGAAGCCGATGAAGCTGAAGAAAAATCAACTCCTGTCGGACGTCTTTCAAAGAGACGATCCCCTTGCGTCACTTTATGCACATCGATTGACTGAAACGTTGAATAAGAGAACAGGGATGAGAAGAAGAGAAAGAGGAAGAAAGAGCGAGCGAGGCTATCCCTCGGGCTTTTCATCGTCGATGAAGATCGAAAAGTACGTTCGAGAAGAACGTAAAAATCGTCAACGACAGAAATTATGACACGGGGTCGGGCGCGAGTCGCCCAATGAGGATCCACTGAGAAAAAAAAACGGAAAAAAAAGAAATCTCGACCCGCCTCCCAAAAGCTTCGCTTCTGCCCGTGAAAGAGTGGAACTTTAACGAAACGAAGGTACCAAAAGAGAACAAGGAGATGAGGGAAACAAATTCAAGGACAAAATTCAAAGCCGAAGAAAATTCGAAAATATTCCAAATTTATTCGTGACGAGAATCGTGATTGGAGTTAATCTACCTGTATTCGTAAAATTACTGATCCTAAATAAGAATAATAGTAATAAAAATAGTAATAACAACAACAATAATGATACTGATAATAATAATAATAATAATAATGGTGACAAGAAGAAAAGAGCCACAATAAATTATAAGAAGAAATGGCAGCGAAAATGACTGTGCCCTTTATTATATCGCAGTCGATATATTTGCAATTGCAAAAGATTATTTCGATGTACGTGATTACAGAAGCTATGTTTCCATAAAGCAAACGCCCCGGTGGGCATCTGTGTGATAAATTACAAAAAAATCTCGAGATTGAGAGAGCGAGCGAGAGAGGATGAGAGAGACGTAAAAGATGAGAATAGGAAAGTGGTAAGCTGATAGGGAAGGCTCCCAGCGAACACGTAACTACTTCTTGTAAGCGTGAAGAAAAAAACAAACAATCAATATAAATTCGCGCGGGCTTCGATTCTATAATTTTAATGGGCGCCATTTTTTGCGGAACTTTGACAAAATGTGCAATGAAAACCGCTGCTTTAAAAAAACAATGTACGCGGTATAAACTCAACAATTCGATCGTGAACTTGATAATAATTTACTATATATATATACAGTGTTCTGTTATGAATGGATAATCCTGCAACTGTCGATAGGTCAGATCATGTCTATACGATTGAATTTCATATCGGTAAAAGTCCCACGGTTTTCGAGATAAAAATCATCTGCTTTTGGTTTTTCGCATGTCATTTCTACAAATGATTACTTTTTTTTACCCGGTTTAAAAAAAAGTTCTCTTGGTTGTTTGTTTTATCTAGAAAAGTTTTCTTTTCAATCTTAAATGTCAAGAAAAATTTATGAAAAAAAGATGTTATGCAGAATTTTCATACAAACCAATTCGAACATCTGACTTTGATAGCAAGTGGTGTAAAAAAAATGTATTACGCATATTGTGCCAATTACTTTAAAAAGTTGCTTAGTTATTGTCAATTCATTTCATTTGTAGAAATAGCCCGCGGAAAATCAAAAGCAGATGTTTTTTTTCGAAAAATAACATAAAGCCCAAAATATCGAAAACCGTAGGTCTTTTACTAAACTGAAATTCCAGAATATAGTAGAATTGTCCATTCATCATAGACACCCTGTATATATATATATATATATATATATATATATATATATATATATATATATATATGTATGTATATATATATATATGTATATATATATATATGTATGAATATATATATATATATATATATATATATATATATATATATATATATATATATACACACATATATACATATATTGAAAAAGGGAAGAATACATGTACAGAATGTAATTACGATGTACGTGGCGTATATGAGTCCGCACAATTTTGAAATTCATCCGGACGGCGATCCGATAAAAATCGGCGTAAGCGCGCATATTTAGACTCCCGGTATACCACGAGGATTAATTTATTAATTTTTTTCTTCGCCTTTTCATTCCAGCATTTCGTATTGATTCAATCGTTGAACAAAATTTGAGTTTTTTAAAATTAACTTTTATCGATACAGCGATTTGTCTTCGATAGATTGATATTTAACGGAAGTATCGATGATTGATTTTGAGAATTAGCATGTGTTCGATAGATCGATATGTATCGTTCGATCGGAGTTTACCGACGTTTATCGTCATATCGACACTCATCGATATCGATCAATTTATCGATGTTTGCCGATATGTGGCTTACCGATCGTTTGTTCCATCCAGTTCCAATTATAATCGATCCAGTTCCATCGGATCGGCCAAAAAGTTCGATAGAGTGGACGTTTTTGTACTCCTTTTCTTTATTTCAAACATTTTTATACAATTACAATCGAAGTGTCGAAAGGTAATAATTTATGGGATTCGAATATTTTTATTTTACTCGTACGACGACGTGTAGTCCGGCTGATCGTGGGTCGCGGGCGCTATCGAGCGCGCGGAAGAATTTTGTACGGTTCGATATATTATAGTTGAAGTCTGAGTAGCGATGCTGTTTAATCAAAGTACTCGTGATTCGATTCTCCGGCGTAGTGACGAAAGAGGGGGGAAAACCCGAAAAATAGTGCTAGAATAGATCTAATTCGAATTGTCGAATTCGAAAACCGAATAGAGCTAATTCGGAATTCTTAAATGTTTGCGCAAGAGAGAAAGAAAATCCTCGAGTCGTATTCGGAGTAGGTTTTGAATGAGCAAAGCACATATGAAAGGTTCAATTTGTATAATCCGTTGATCAGCGAGCACAATATTTATCGACGCTTCGCCAACGGTCAATGTAACGGACGACTATAAGTCCACCGTGATGTTCGATGTTAACGATTTAAGGGAAAAAAAGAAAAAAACTAGAAAATTTAGTCAGTCGATCGTAGTGGCCGACGGTATATCGGCCGATAGGGAAAAAAAATCGGGTACGTTAGACGGATCGGTAAGTCATGGGAAAAAGTAATTAAAATGAAGAGAAACAACTTTTATTGGAGAAATTTTTTTTTTTTTTATTGTCATCGATTATCATATTTCACTGCCCATCTAAGATGGGCCGTATAATGTTCAGTAAAAGAGACGAAAACTCAGCACTTTTAGCGTAGAAATATAATTTTTGACTGAAGCTAGATGCATAATGAAAGTAACCCTAATGAAATTTTACCCCTCAACTCGCCCCAACCCTAAGAAATAGGGGTTGAAAACTTAAAAATCGCCGTAACGCCCCCTAATTTTCTAATCGTTTTTGTGACGCTATTTTCAAAAATAGGGGGTTGAACGTTAGATAACTTTATACGTATTTTATTATTCCAAACAACTTTTGTTTGAAACCTTTTTTGATCGCGCTATTAATTATCGAGATACGTCGATTTTTAAGTTTTCAACCCCTATTTCTTCGGGTTGGGGCGAGTTGAGGGGCGAAATTTCATTGGGGTTACTTTCAGTATGCAACTATCAAGCTTCAGTCAAAAATTCTAATTCCACGCTAAAAGTGATGGGTTTTCGTCTGTTTTATTGGACTATGAACTCTGTATACGTAAATGATAACATATCAACAGCACGTATTGTTTATATGAGTTACAAACACACACGCACATACGAACAAATGTATATATGTATATAGGATGTTTGGCTTACAAGAGCGGTGTCGCCGATACTCTGGAACATTTTCGACCGGATGAGACTCGACTAACGCGATGGTTTGGTTTTCCGAAATGGGACAGTTTTAGTATGTTCTAAAAGTCACTTTTCAATCGAAAATTCCAGAATTATATTTTTCTAGAATTTTTCGAAACAGCAGAGTGTAGCATGAAAACTTCGATTGATCAACGCGACCTTTAAGGGGTGAGGCTACTGTGACGACCCGAAAATCAGCGTTATATGAAGAAAAAAAATGATTTTGAAGGAATAAGATGAATCTGAGGGACGCGACGGTGCACTGGATTTTGGTCGCCCAGTTGATTTGAAACGAAAAAAAAAACAGTTTTTTGCTCAAAATAGATCATATTGGCTGAGACTTGACCGAGCCTTTTTTTGTCGACGTGTTTTCATCATCCAAAAACAAAATTTCGTATTTTTTTCGATTTTTTTGTGGAAAATGACATTATTTCTTGTTGATAACTCATGCAAAAAATGTTAAGGAGAAAACCATCGGTCAAGACTAAACTACTATTGTACTGAATAAGTGTACTAAATTTGAAGTCAATCCGTTCATCAGATGTTGACAAATCGTGTACACCGTTTCAAAAAAATAAAGTTCGAGAAAAACGCGTTTAATCCTACGCTGACACACTGAGTCATTTTGACCAGGACGAATGTGAAATAAAATCCTCACTTTCCCAAAATTTAAAGTTTTCAATCATTTTTTACAACAATTCAATTGAATTGTTGTAAAAAATGATTGAAAACTTTAGAAAACTAGAAAGATATCAAATTTGATATCTTCCTAGTGTTAATTATGCAGACATATTAAGGGGGAGATACCTTTGGACACGGAAAAAATTGCTGATTATCGTGATTTTTTTTCAAAGAAAGATTTCTCTGTGATTCTTGAGATTTAGGGTATGTTTTATTACTGCTTATGGCTGTTACATGGTATTTTTTTAACGTCATAACACGTAGCGTCGGCGGGATTAATCTCAAAAAACCAGCGAAGATTTTTTTTCATTAACACTCATATGCAGAATATGAACTAAGAAAAAGTGAGAAATGTTGAAAATCGATGAAATCGTACGCTCTCGTAATAAAAAATACTTACAATGAACAAAACAAGTATTTAGTACTTACCCAAAATTGGAAGTTTCCAATATTTTTTTACAACAATTCAATTTTATACTTTCCAAATTTCAATTATGCAGCCATATTAAAAAATCTTCAAAGTGTATCTCTGATTTTTTTTTTTCAATAAAAACCGACCGAAGGGTCGTTAATGGCAGGTG
Organism: Ophion ellenae; assembly: GCA_963210295.1. Lineage (NCBI taxonomy): Eukaryota > Metazoa > Arthropoda > Insecta > Hymenoptera > Ichneumonidae > Ophion > Ophion ellenae. The sequence continues at coordinate 26,338,393 of OY723396.1, read as the reverse complement.
AAATGATTACTATCCGGGTCAAATTGACCCATCCTGTCAAAATCGTGGCCAAATGTCAGTGTGTCAACGAACGGTTGAAGTTTTACTACTACTTCTATCGTTGCAATCATCAAGTTTACTTTCAAACTGCAATTTCTGCACCATATGTTGGACCTTCCTCTTCAATTTGAGTTGCCTCGAAGTCATTTTCACAGTAGTCTAACCCCATAAAAATTCAACAATAAGCCCGAGGAAGAAAAAAATGTCTAACGATGAAACATGACCGCACTTGCAATCCGGAGAACCTGTATATGTAAAATGATATATACAATTACTTAATGAAGCGTAGTGGAAAAAAAACGTATGTATAAACATATTCAACCCGTAGTATTGCTCATCTCATCTAAAGCCTACTCTAATCGTGAGAGGGACGTCGTAACGATGGATTAGTTAAGAGTGTAAGAAAGATAATTATGATCGGAGATGCGTATGAGATCCTCGATATCCGTAGTCAACAATACTTTTCTAATGCGTACATATCCACACTGTATTTTAGGCATAAAATGCCCCGTTGTGATTGTGAAGAACAAATAAAGAGTGAAATCGAAGCATAAATGCATTGTTCATTTATTTCACGCGCCGGAAACCCTACCATTTTGTGCAAAACGTCATCGAGCATGCAAGAGGAAATTAACATGACACGGAACAGCTTCCTTGTAATTTTCCTCTCCGGCAAAAAAATTAAATGAGCAATTTATGAATAATGATGTCAGTCTTGGAAAATGAATTATTTTCATCAATACTCAATCGCTGCATAAGTAATTTTGCACTTGCATTTTTTGTAATTCAACGAAAATTTAAAGTAACGCACCTATTTCGTTGGTAAGAGACTTTTGAGTCCATCACACAACAGTTTTGCAACGTTTGAAAGCATTAGGATTGATTTTTTCAAATAAAGCATTAATTTTCACAGAAAAACAGCGAGACTTATTCAACATTCCAATAGTTCGAAGAACCGCCGCTAGATGGCGAAAGAAGAGCGTCGATCTCGAGCTAGCGGCAACCAGTCCTAGCGGTGATTTCGATATTTTCCGATATTCGTGTCAAACGTTAATTAAAAACGTTAGAAGCTTGAAAGTGAATATGGAAGTTGTAGAAATAATAGTATATAGCTAAATGAAACTACTGTATTTATTAAAAATCACAGTCTCACTGAGATCTTTATTTATCACACATTTCTAAACATACTCTGCTATGTTCTTAAATATATTCAACCCAACATAAAATAAGTAAGCTGCTAGCTGAACTTGCAGAATTATTAGGAGTTGACCACACAACAGTTTCGAAACGTTTGAAAGCATTGAGAATGATTTTTTTAAATAAAGCATTAATTTTCACGGAAAAACAGCGCGACTTATTCAACATCCCAATAGTTCGAAAAACCACCGCTAGATGGCGAAAGAAGAGCGTCGATCTCGAGCTAGCGGCAACCAGTCCGAGTGATGATTTCGATATTTTCCGATATCCATGTCAAACCTTCATTAAAAATGTTAGAATCTTGAAAGTGAATATGGAAGTTGTAGAAATAATAGTATATATCTAAATGAAACCACTGTTTTCATTAAAAATGACGATCTATCACTGAGATCTTCATTTATCATAAATTTCTAAACATACTCTGCTATGTTCTTAAATATATTCAACCCAACATAAAATAAATAAGCTGCTAGCTGAACTTGCAGAATTATTAGGAGTTGACCTCACAACAGTTTCGAAACGTTTGAAAGCATTGAGAATGATTTTTTAAAATAAAGCATTAATTTTCACGGAAAAACAGCGAGACTTATTCAACATTCCAATAGTTCGAAGAACCGCCGCTAGATGGCGAACGAAGAGCGTCGATCTCGAGCTAGCGTCAACCAGTCCGAGTGATGATTTCGATATTTTCCGATATTCATGTCAAACCTTCATTAAAAATGTTAGAAGCTTGAAAGTGAATATGGAAGTTGTAGAAAAAATAGTATATAGCTAAATGAAACTACTCTATTTAATAAAAATCACAGTCTTTCACTGAGATCTTCATTTATCATAAATTTCTAAACATACTCTGCTATGTGCTTAAATATATTCAACCCAACATAAAATAAATAAGCTGCTAGCTGAACTTGCAGAATTATTAGGAGTTGACCACACAACAGTTTCGAAACGTTTAAAAGCATTACGAATGATTTTTCAAAATAAGGCATCAATTACCACGAAAAAACAGCGAAAATTTATTCAACATCTCAATAATATAATATAATATAATATTGCCAATAATGATGTTTTACCACATTATTAATAATAACATAATATTACATACACATAATATTATCACGTTTTTGCATCCTCTGTCCCATCATCCGACATCCCGTTCTCCGTGGGTGAAGCGCGAAAAAAAATGATTGTCCGCAACATCAAATGTACTTTGTATTTATTTTGCTACTTTATTTTTTTTTTACATATTAGTCTACCTTATTCTAGGATACAACTTGCCCATTAAGTGTTACTTCTAGTCGAAACCTCATTGTATTTTTCTTTCAACGATAACTCTAAGTATAAAATAAGCAATAGAGCTTGTCTTAAGTAGCAACGATTTCAAGTAACTCACACGCGTCCAACACCGTAAAATTTTCGGAATAAGCTTTCGACGCTATTGGCTTTCATCATCATTCGTCTCGTTTTTTGTTTGCGGCTTTTTTCTCCGTACTATTTTTATCGTATTTATTTTACCATCGACAACAACAGGAGCCAATTATGCTCATCTGCCAATGGCAAAACGATATTGAAAAAAAAAAGAAAAAAAACGACACGACATCGAAAATTCAGTCGATCGAATTTATCGCCGAGCGAATCATCGATTCTTCATTTATTTGCACGATGCTCGTCAGTTCCAGCAACAGACGATTAGACAATACCGATTCGACGAAACAAAAAATTGTGTTCCCCAATTTTCTACTGCGAACACTCCTTTTGCATTCTCTTCCTTTTTTTTTCGTCTTCCACTCAATTCGAAGCATTCACGATTGAACTCAAGGTAGCTCGTTGATGTTTTTTTTTTCTTTCATTTTTCCCATTTTTTTACTCAATTCTGCTACGACTCCATTCTTCTTCCTCCCGCGATTATCATAAAGACGTCAATGCAATCCATGACGAAAAAAAAACTCCAAACGAAATAGGAGAAAAAAAAAACGAGTGATTCAACGAGCAGGTTTATAATCATATGCAGAGTCAACGAAGCCGGATTAAACTTTACACAGCTTTTACACCTTGAATTTTATTGTATATAATAATAATTGTGGGCTTAGTAAAAGTTACTTCACACGTAAACATTAAATGTGCTTACCTTCGTCGAATATACAAATCTATGCTATCATTACAGTATGCCGCGTAATTATTAGTTATTTTCCTTTGCATGTGTTAATATATATATATATATATATATATATATATATATATATATATATATATATATATATATATATATATATATATATATATATATATGTATGTATGTATATATATGTATATGTATATATATGTATATATATGTATGTATGTATATATATATATATATATATATATATATATATATATATATATCGTAATGAATCGCCAAGTTTTTTTTTCTCGTAATTAATAAGTGATCATAATAATATAGGCAAACTCTCGTAGCGTTGTACTTAGCGTTATTTAAAATAGCATTATTTATACTGAAGTTTGTTTCCATTTTTTTTTTTTAATCTTGTGTTCTTTCATCTCTCTCGTGTTTTTTCTTTTTCTTCAAAGTGTTTTTTTTTCTTCTTCTTTCTTTCGGACAGAAATTGATTTGAGTTAACATTTTCTTCAGCAGTATGGAGGGAATTCACTAACAATCGCTTCGCTCGACAAAGTTTTCAACATTCTCGCACACACCTATAAACAAAATATAAAAATTCTTGCTCGCGAGACGCACTCACGTCGATTGAGACGCACCGTTATTTTTTATTTTATTTTTTTTCTTGTTTTTTGAGCTCGTATATCTCGTTTGCATTCGTCAGCAATTTGTTTTCTCTCGTTCACACACCGTTGCGATTATGCGTCGTGTCAGCGACGTTTCATTCGTACTCGAGATCGCGATATCCGTTTGATCGGTTTTCCACTTTGGAGAGGAGCGTTAAATTCTTGGCGAATTTTTCGTCGGCAGCGCACGTGGTTCGGACGAAAAAAAAGGAAACCCCCATCATCGCGAACGGTTTTGCCTTTTTTGTTTCAGCTTCGCGGAGCTTGACGAAACGAGGCTTTATTTCGCTACGCTTGCAAGCAAATATTGACGTGAAAGCACCAGGCGCGATTTTTTTTTCCTCTCTTTTGTTCTCGTCTTTAGCACGGAAAAAAAAACGGGGACATTTACAGTCGCAGGCGCTTCCGATAAATTTTCGCAATATCCTCGAATGCGAACACCGTTCAACGAGTCCAACGGCGATGCACAGCGATATCGTTATCATTAATACACATCGTGTTTTTGCCCTTTTTTATATTATTTTTCCACTTTTTTTTCCTTCTTATTATTATTGTTTTTATCGTTATTAATAATGTTTTTATTACTATTATTACTGTTATTATTATTTTGAAGCTTTAAGTGGTTGATTGCTAAGACAACGGCTCCATGCACTTATACTTAGATCGTAGCATTTATTCGTAGGTAATAAGTCGAGTGTACAATATATTATTGTTATTTAAGTCAAAGTTAATCCTGACAGGTAAAATGCTTGGGACTTGCGAAGGTTGGCTTTCTCGTTTTATATTCTTTCTCTGATTTTTTTGTTTTGTTTCTTTTTCACTTCATCGTTGACTAGCTGGGTCTTGAGTGTGCGTGGGAACGCCAAGATGCTTGTGAATAAAATTGGCGATAATGCAGTTTCATGGTGAATTTGTCCGACGAGTAAATCGATCACCATCGTTTAATTATGACACGAGAGATATATTCGTAAAATTTAATTCACACGTGGCTCCATCGATGGAATTGAAGAAGAAAAAAAGACGAAAAAATCTTTTATTATGATTTTTTTTGGAAAATTATAATCTGCCTTTCAAAGTTCAATATTTTTAAGAAAGATACGATCGATAACGTGTAATTGTCGTAAAGATTTTTCAATCTTCGATTCCGTCATCTGGCACGATTTATCGCAAATTAACGTGTTTTTTTTGTCTGCCGGATGAAAATTTGAAAAATTGTTATTGATGCTAAGCGTTTTTGGATAGTGAAATTAATTTTTTTTTCTAATTAGTAGATTGTCGTTGATAAGTACTTGAAAATGGTGACAAGATAGTGTAGGCATTGCAAAAGCATGCGCTTATTCGTTTATTG